>MJUU01020425.1:0-24729 GCA_002080025.1 Modiolus philippinarum
TGACTTGGTACAGCCATTTAAAAAGAAATGGAAACAATGTGGAAACAATCGGGAAATTTGTCCTGACTTGGTACAGCCATTTAAAAAGAAATTGAAACAATGTGGAGACAACCTGGAAATTGGACCTGACTTGGTACAGCCATTTAAAAAGAAATTGAAACAATGTGAAAACAACCGGGAAATTGGTCCTGACTTGGTACAGCCATTTAAAAAGAAATTGAAACAATGTGGAAACAACCGGGAAATTGGTCCTGACTTGGTACAGCCATTTAAGTAGAAATGGAAACAATGTGGAAACAACATGGAAACTGGTCCTGACTTGGTACAGCCATTTAAAAAGAATTTGAAACAATGTGGAAACAACCGCAAAATTGGTCCTGACTTGGTACAGCCATTTAAAAAGAAATGGAAACAATGTGGAAACAACCGGGAAATTTGTCCTGACTTAGTACAGCCATTTAAAAAGAAAAGGAAACAATGTGGAAACAACCGGGAAATTGGTCCTGACTTGGTACAGCCATTTAAAAAGAAATGGAAACAATGTGGAAACAACCGAGAAATTGGTCCTGACTTGGTACAGCCATTTAAAAAGAAATGGAAACAATGTAGAAACAACCGGGAAATTTGTCCTGACTTAGTACAGCCATTTAAAAAGAAATTGAAACAATGTGGAAACAACCGGGAAATTGGTCCTGACTCGGTACAGCCATTTAAAAAGAAATGGAAACAATGTGGAAACAACCGGGAAATTGGTCCTGACTTGGTACAGCCATTTAAGTAGAAATGGAAACAATGTGGAAACAACCGGGAAATTTGTCCTGACTTGGTACAGCTATTTAAAAAGAAATGGTAGGTTTAACTGGTCTTGAGGCATGTCAACTCCATTGAGAATTTGGTTAAGTAGGTGTGTTTTCAGGGCTAATTCATCGGCAAAGGAATACCGAAGCAATAATGGAGAAATTACAATCCTAAGTTAAAGAAAGGGTCAATTCATATTTAACATAAATTGTTTGAATTAACATGAGAAAGGCACACTTGATAAAGTGACAATTTCAATATTCAAAACGGCACAGGTCAATGAGAATAGGTACGCTTGAACTTTGAATGGAGGCATAAAAGGGATATTTCATATTTACGGCACTCGGGAACCTTGTTAAAATTGAAGGAAAATAGTTCCAATTTCTCTCAGTAGGTGTTTGTATACACGCACAGGCGAGACCCAGTCGAAATTAAACCGCATCCAAATTTGAAGCGATTTCACAATTTTAAATAAGAGATCGTTCTGTCGTCACAAAGCAATATAAAAAATAAAAATAATGAAAATAAAAAGTCAGATCAGTAAAAGATAAACATAGGATGATAAAAGTAGCTTTTTAAACGACAGATAATTCGGTCTAGAGTTAAAGTACAAAAACTTTCTTCGCCAACAAAATCCTTATACCAAAGTATTGCCTCCAAATGTTCGAGATTTATATTGAGAGGATATGATGTCTGAGAAGTTATGCACAATAAATGCAAAACAAAATCTGGTACAAAATAAATATAGGTAATTAGTAATTAACATCAAGCTTAATTAATTTGATCATGGCGCGGGCTCTGTTATTTATACAAGATATTTACCATTCAACATTAATTGGAATTCTGGAGAACCGTATTTGCTACAGTGATATTTTTATTTTCACCTGATGAAGAGTTAGAGATTTTTGAAAAGTTATTTTTCAGATGGAACGATTGAGATACTAAATGGACATTTCCCGCCAAATTCTTTATTGGATTAACACTGCTAGTGCTTTAGTTTTGTGGGGATCTTGTTATTATTATTTTTTTTGTTTGTTTATTTTTGTTGTCATTGTCATGCTTTCTCAATTCGTGTTGGATATGAATTGCCATGATTTTTGATTTTGGAATTTTTTTTTCATCATGTTTGCTTCGGTATTCGTTTGTTGATGTGTATCTCAAAAGCAAGCGCTTGAACCTATTATTTTTTTCTTGTTTATTGTCAACCTTTCATCAAGTCCTACTAATTCATAACACTTTTATGAAATTCTCATTTCTTTCATGCAAAGTTGTCAATTACTATAAAAATGGTTGGAAGCTACACCAATAAGCTTACCATTTCAAATTTCAGTCGCCTCACATTTCTCGCATATTGTTGCCAGTTTGAGTAAGGAGTATCTCGGACTTCCCTGCGAACATTTCGGGGATTCATGTTCAAGCTTCTTTTACTCCGACCATGAACGTTTACATGTCGTGAGGCGTCACTTATAACCTTTCTAAATATAGATCTGATGTAATTCTGTTCATCAAGTGTAAAATTTTGAGTCCATTTGTGGGTATGATCAACAGAAATAAAGCCGTCCAAACACCGATTCTGTACTTTCTGAAGAAGATATTTTGGGAATGATTGATGAGTCATTGCATCTACGCATTCCGGAAACGTTTTTGGATGTAAACTATTTTCGTGCATGAGCTTGGCGGGGTGATGATATTTCAATCCATTTATACTAGAGAGGAAACTGATGGTAAGGAGCAATAAAATACAAAACTGTTCCCAACAGGTCATCTGAAAAAAAAGATGTGAAATACTTCATTATGCACAAATCAGTGTAATAGGATAAAAAAAAACTAAGGGACAAAATTTCAACCTCTAGATTTAACATTTTCTAAAAATATTATTATATATCCCAACTAATTCTCTACTCAAGGGCTTGCGGTTAATGCAGTGACTACCTTTGTAGAGCTCGGCTTCTTACAAACAGGCTACTTAACCAAGGGTATCTTACCCATAACTTGACGTCATCACTACAGAAGTTTCACGGTCGACATCACGATCTTGTGGACCGCTATCGGATATCTGTTTCCCAGATTTTTCCCATTATAGCTTAAGTTTGTTTTTCTTCTATGGGATTTGACTTTAGTACCGGAGTTGGCGGGTTCTAATTAGAAACAGGCGATGCTTACTCTTCCAGTACACCTGATCTCAATCATAGTTTGTATTGGGTCCGTAGTCATGGTTTGTATTGGGTCCGTATTGTTCGTCTGTATGTGTGTCTTCATTTTTCTTTTCTGTCCGGTATTCAAGTGGTGTCAATGTTTCTTGGTGTTTCCAATGTTGCCGTTGTCCCTAAATTGTATGTTTTTTTTTTATTTGACTGATGGTTCGGTTCTCACTTACTTATAAAATTTTATGGGTCTTTTATTTGTTCTTGTGAAAGTTTTCTGTTAATCTTCCTGTTATTGCATTAAATTTAGAATTCAGATAAAATAAAACAAACAAACGAACCAGATTGTTCGACTCTAACATTAGAAAGCGGAAATGATGTAGAAGATTTCATTTGTCAAAAGTTTATGTAGAAAATATAAAATATTGGTCTTATTTTTCAACATTGCATTATGCTGTCCTGTTTTGATTTTGAAGAAAGGACATAACAAAACCGGGAAAATAAATCGGTCCAGTTAAAGAAGTGTGTTGGAAGTACCCTGGAAGTTATTCAAGCATTCAAACATAGCAAAAACAAGCAATGAAACAACGTTTTTATTGTTGCTCTTCATCTGAACATCTGTATCTTTGAGGTATAATCATTATCAGTGGAATTTCAGACAAGTGTTTACAATTTTATAAGTATTATTTTTATTATATTTTTGTTTCAACAAGGTAAGGAGTAGGACCCGTTTGAGAGAATGTATTTTCATTTAACCAGAAATATGACTCTCCACCTGATTTTCCATCGTTTTTACATGGAAACTCATTTTATCCAAAGATCTGGTTAAATTAATCGTTGATGGACATAGAGGTGTGTTTCGGGTTAAAAAAAACATGAAAAATGACAATAACGTCTCGAACACCCCTTTTTCTGGATTTTCGTGAACCCGATTTAAAGCCTGGATCCGTCAATTTCATAACAACATGAAATCAAGGTTTACACGTCTGTCTAAAATTCTCTCATTCTTAGGTAAGAAATAATTGTAAACTGTAAACAAATGTAGATTCTCTTTGTATTGAATTTTTTATGTCATAAATTTTCCTAATAATGTTTTAGCAAAATACTACGATTTCATCTTGGCAGTAAAACATCATTTGATGGCCCAATTTAAGTTGAATAAACAGCTTGTTTAATTTTTTTTTTTTTTATAATATCATATGATTTTTTTTCCGTACTTGAAACAAGATTACAATTTTGTGAGTTATACAATATACAACGACTTACCGTCAAGGAAAATGCTATTCACGGCAATATATACAAAAACAAAAGTGACGTTTTTATTGATGTTAAAAAGATGAATGAGAAAAATTGAATAATCCATAATAAATGTCTATTGTGAAGTATGTCTTACACTCTATATATATACATCAATGTGACTTACTTTGAACTATCTTGTCGAAATTTCTCTTCTGCAGTGCGCTACAATCCTGTCTACTTCGGCTTATTGCAGTGCACTAAAGCCTTGTCGTCACCGTCTGAACAGAACATAATCATGTTCTGTTTAAAATTCATTCAGCAAATACTAGTATATTTATGACTCAAAAGCTCAAAGTCATTGTAGCATGATCTCAATCATAAGGGAAAAAACGAAGTTTGTTGATTTAACAACAATTTTGTATGTCCTTCAATGCACATAAACCATAAGACACTTTTTTTCAATGGCAATATATCACTAGAATTTTGCGAAAGATTGACTACCTAGTACTGTTTGTTGTTTGAATGTAAAATTAATGCCTTAGTTCTGAGGCATCTTTTAATGGAAATTATCTGGGGAGTTTCTCTCTACTCTTTTATAAACAAAAAAAGGCATATTTTTAACATTACATAAAGGTTTTTTTTTATTTGGCACAGTTAGTAGTCGTTGTGTTATTTCATGTAAAAACGTGTTTTACAGGTTTGCACTGTATCCAAAATATGAAAAAGAAAGGAAATGGGGTAAATGTCAAGGAGACAACATCCCATATCCAGGTTAAAACGACCAAAAACAAAACATCTAGGGGTCACCATATGGTCTTCAACACAGTGAGGAACCTCACACTATATAGTAAGCCCTAATGACTGCAATCAGATACTAAGTTTATACTTGATCCACTGGGAAAATACGTTAATTGATCGTCTCCTCTGAAACTACTGAGCCAATTGGAACCAATTTTGTCAATATCAGACTTAGGTAGTCCCTTTAAAAAAGGGATTTCTTTCATGTTCGCACCTCATCAAAGATGACCAAAAACGAGAATAACAATGGCATATCTTTCTTTTAGATAGAGCATCTGCAGTGTAGACCTAAGTTACACTGCAAGGTTTGTCTACATCTATTTCGATGTGCCCCGTGTTGTCTATCGATGTTGTTTTTGTCCTAATTTTTGTCTGTCGACGGGATACTTAATGACAAACATTGCCCGGTTACCTTTTTTCTCATTGACCGCTCCCGACATGTGTTCAATGACATATTTTTGCTGCGATCGATGTTGCTCAACATTTTTGTCAAGAATATCTGAAGTGCACGCTAGGGGCCTTCTTGGTCTCGCTTGATGGGGTGAATATTGTTCACCTCTGGTTGAAGACCTTCAGACGATATCAAGATGTAGACATGAATAAAAGCCCTGTCCTTGATAAACTGGAGTTCTCTATGTATCGTGTGCGGTTTTGTCACAAGTACATTCACTCCATATCCTTTCATTTTTTCTACTTCTTGAAAAATTAAAACAAATGATTTCAAGAGAAAAAATAGAACAAACAAAATTTAACTGATATACATACTGAAGCCAAATCTTTTGGATTTCAATGGATAAAAAGACTGAAACAGTAATTACGAATATAATGCTTTTTGAAAGAACTATTTTTGAACTATTACAAAAGTGAAATGATGCTCAAATTGTATTCTAATGGCGGGATAAGAGACATAACTCCAACTGAAATTTACTTCAAATTTTTATGTATAAGGGAGGATCATTTTCATGACGACTTTTGGTATTAATCACATCAATTAGCTTTTCATAATTGTTTCAGATGGATGTTTTTGGGAATTGTTGTTACAAATATCTATACTACTAAAATAATGAGACGCTCTTTGTTAGCCAGGTTGCTGCAAAAACAACAAATACTACGACTAAGCTTCATATATCTAAAAGTTGGGACTGTTGTGCCATTTTTAAAATTTCATTGGCATATATGCAATTGTGCCAGTTAACTTAATTAATTAATAACGGAATCGCGGTTTCCGTCATCGGTCCGATATAACACAGTCGGGAACTCAACAGGAAGGAAAAAACCCGACATAGACAAAAAAAAACAACATCATTTTAATAGAAAAAAAGAAGGGAAACGGGGTATGTGTCAAAGAGACAACGACCCAAAGGGGGCGGGGGGTAATAACAACTCAAAGCCACCTTTTAGCGCTACATATGGTTGATTTACCATAGAAATGTTGAGAATGACGAAGATATACATACAAAAAGCAGTGAGCAGCAGTATAAAATCGGTCAGCCCAATCTTTAAGAAAGTAATTGTTTGTTTTGTTTTTTGTCAAAGTTTTCAAATTTGGTCCTTCGGTTTCGGCATTTAAATACAAATCAACAGTTCCGGTTATCACAACAGCACGGCAAATGTTATTAATACTGATCACAGTTCACAAAACTGTTCATATTTAGATCACCATGTCATCGTTTACTGTGACACTGCACTAATTTTGTTATAATTATATGTATTCAAGGTTTAAGTTGTGAATTGTTAGCCAACCGTGCGAGTGATAACCAGAAGCGAAGATTGTTTGTGCCTCCATTTGACGGAAGAGTTTTAATTCAGGAAAAGATAACAACACTTTTTGAAAAGGGCTATTCACATCAAGGATATTGGATCAGTAGGCCGAGACAGGTCAGTCATTACTTTTATTTTGACCTTTTTGTACAATAAATGATGACAATATGTTCCTATGGCTATACATGTAATATGGTTAATTAGATGTAGATGACATTTGCACGGTATGCATGTGTGTCATATCTGTTTTTTTTTTTTATTAGCATTTTGGATTATACATATAATGTAGTTAGTATAACGTCAATAATGAAGGTCTAAAAACAGAAGATATAAAAGTCGATGAAAGAAAAGTAAGAATTTGGCTTGCATGCACGAAACACAGTGAAATAAGGGCATTAATCAATGTCTTAAATTTCTATATTGCTCCATTCTGACTAAGGGAGCCTTTCGTAACCCTTATCCACGAGTTTCTACTAGTAATTTGTAAAATGGAGTCTATCCAATTAGCTTGAGACATGTTACAGTGGTGACATCAATTTCTTGATAGATCTAGTGCTGAGAGGTCACGTGAATTTATCGTGTGAATTCTCCGATTTTCTCTGAATTCCCACCACCTTTGCTTAAAACAGCCTCTTCAAATTGGAGGGGTCAATGTCAGGCCTTTTTTTCCTATCTCATGAAAAATACTTTCACTTTTTGTCTCAGGGACGGCATGTATTGATTTCAACTGACGGGGAGAAAAGTACTTACTTTAGTAAACAATTTGTTATTTTGTAGACACATTTTTAAAATCATAATTTTATTAAACTACATAAACTTGATGCACATGTTGTCTATATATTGAAAAAAAAAAATTGCGGCAAATGTTGCTCTTGAAATCCCGAAGTAATAAATGAGCCAGATGCTTTAAATCATTATTATATCCATTGTTACTGCTGTATTTTCATTTGATTGTTGTTATGTTGCATTTTCGTCCTATGGAGCCATATAGGGATTGAATTAATGCATAAATTTGTAAGGATATGTGTGACGCATCCATTAATTATGACTTTACTGATGATAAAAAAAAGCAGCTGGTACATGTACGATTCGTACTCATTTGTTTTAACTGAAGTGTAGTAATAATTTGTCCTACATGACATTTCTTTAATTAAATTTTAATGGACAAAAAACAATTAAACTAAAGCGCTACAAATAGGTTAAATATAAATCAGTGATTCCCTCTAAAAGTATTGATGTATTGATTTTTTTGTATAATACACAAAAATTTTTCCGGAGAGAACACGTTTCAAAAGTACCGTATTGTTAAATACATTTCAAAAGTTTCATAGAAGATATCAACATTTGACATCACATTACATATTTCTCATCCTCGATTTTTCGGAAATATTGATGAAAAATGCCAGAAACTGATTAAAAATAACTAAAAAAAAACTGGGACATAACTACACTTTTTATGCAATAGGGCATACTGTCATTTGTCCGTTCAATTGGCTTTGGGATCCATTAACCTGAAGATTTTAATCGCATACTGGCATCTTACTATTACTGCCAATGTCTACTGAAATACCTGATGATTCTTAACCAAACGCATATGGGACTTTTGAGTTTGATTTTTCTTCAGTAGAGCGTCAGTATATTACCACCAAACTCGGCTCCTTGAGCTAGCCGGCTAATTTACTCCTCTGCATCTTATCCTTCAAATTACGTTATGTCCCTTTCCTTTTCAAGATTGTTTTCATGAAATAAGTAGTCTACCTGTTTTGGGTTTTATTCATATGTTTATTATACTTTAGGGAAACGGGACAGAAAAAGGGGAGGTCTTGGTACTCATAAACCGGTTTAACCCTACCGCTAGCTTTTGTTAGTGCTAGTACCAAGTCCGACTGTCCTAGTTCCTATCCTTGTTGTAGTTTGTCTTGTTTATTTGTGTTTTTTCTTGTGCAGTTCCTTGGTACATTGTTACATATGACTTTCAGTTCAAACTCTCATATTATATTCTCCAAAAAAGCTGCGTCAAAACATTACATAGGAGGCCGTAGTTTGTGAAAATTTTGTAAAGAAGACTCCTTAATTCGTTATTTGTGGAGTTGTCCTATTTCAATACAATTTTGCGACTTGTTCAAAACAATAAGTCATATAAAATAAGCCCCTGTAGGGTCATGCAGCTTATATTCAAAGTTTTATACGGCCTTTTGCATTTTTTAACTGTCGCAATGCAAAAGTCCGATGAAAACGTTACATATAAACGAAACGAAGTGGTTATTTTTCCGGCTAGCCGGAAGAATAGACAAAAATGTCTATTTTGCCGGCAGTTGACAATGATTAAAATTTTTGATTATTTGTAACATTTGCATAAATTACATATAATATAAGTGGTCTCTTTGCAATTTTCTGTGAAATAAAAGTTAGTTTAAAGTATTGTACAGCCGTTGGATATCGATAAATGCGAAAATAATCTGTTGTAATATGGATCATTTATGGCCGGAAAAATGGACAAATTTTACTTTTTTTCCGACTGTCCGGAAAAATAGACAAACATTTCTATTTTTCCGGCCATTGAAATTCGATAAAAATCGATAGTTATAATATCGCAAAAACTGTCATCAACAAAAGGAAAACCAAGTAAAGGTAAATTAATAAGATTTATGATTCTTTAAAGGTAGAAATGTATTTGTTTTTGTTTAAATCGAATAATTTAAGCATTTAAATTTTGGCCGGAAGAGTAGACATTTTTACCTATTTTTCCGGCTAGCCGGAAGAATAGCCACGGCCTAAACGAAATGAACCTACAAAGACTTATGTTATAGGAAACAACGGCAGTAGAATACCGAAGGAACAAAGGAGTGTAATTTACAAAAATCGAAGTTCAAAGACATGGCCAAAACGAGAACACAGAAAACAATGACGCTAGACACAGAAAACAATGACGTTAAACAGATACAAAACACACAAATAGAAATCACAACATTTAAAACAAAGACACTCACAGTGTGAACTCCAGTGAAACTGAAATTGACATCAGGTGGTCTGGAAGGGAGCATATCCTGCTCTGTAAACAGCACCAGTCACACGGTCAGTGAGGTATATATATGTTTTTGAAAGGTCTGTTAGGTGGCTGATTGGTTAATGTTATTTTCATACCCTGAGATAAAACCAATTAAAATCCAAGGTACATGATACTTCTCTAACCCTCAAACAGTACTAAGTTTAAATTTTGAAAAGCCTTTAAGCAATGGGCCGAAATCACTTTCCGTGCAACCCCATTTCGTATCTAGACCGATTTTTTTTCAGTCCTCCTATATCTCTTCTTCAAAATAAAACATGTTAACACGAACATAACCTGCACGCATAGACAGTATATGGTCACTTTTATAGTACACTACGAAAAATACTTGTATTTTTCGTAGTGCACTATACTAAGTTTCATCTTTTAAGCTTCATAATTATTTAATGATAAGTAATATGTATCAAATTAAAGCTTATTTAATATACTTTACAATGAACTCAAGTTATGGCACTTTACGCCATTTTTATGATCTTGGGATACAAAATATGTACCCCTCCCCTGCAAAAAAAATGCGAAAATGACAATTTTAGGCTGTCAAATAACCCTCGTCATTTGATCTAGTTTTTATGCCTAACTTAACGGCTGTGATACAATGTTGGAAAATAAAATCATTAAAGACCATAGAATTTGATATTCGGTATAAAATATTTGAAAAATGGGGATTTTTGGAATTTTAGATTTTTTCACAATTTCGACTTTCTGACTTTATGGTCTTTAAAAATCTGACTATATATTTAATAATTGCCGATGTAATAATGATTTATGATATGTTAGCAACAAATCGTGTGCAAACATTTTAGTTTCAGACGTATTGTAAGTTCAGAAATGTCAAAATTAACAAACTCCCCCTAAAAATTACGGGAAAATATGAAATACTCAGGCTCTAAATGATAAAAAAAATAATGTTTATTGCAATTCAAGTGTGCATTTCACTACAACTGACATGCAGAAGATCATTTAAGTAGATTTAAAATTTTTAAAAGGTCTCTTTTTGACTCTTCTGCTCGAAAGTGGGAATTTTCAGTTTTTCAGAATTTCTGCTGTTTTGACTTTGAGATGCAAATACTTCATGAAATTGACATATAACCATGTAAATGTTGATTAAATATCCTTTCATTATATTTTAGCCATAAGAAAATATGTTTTTAAAAAGTTAAGACTAACTATACAAACATATTACCTCTTACCACAAATATTCAACACAATTTATTTCATTTATTTAGCTTGAAAAGTTTTAACATTGTATAAAGGTCCAATAACATATCATTTCAAACAACAAAATACACAGAGACTTCCATACATCACAAATAAGATCGTGTGCGTGGTTTATGGGCAGTTATACAACAATTCAACTTTGAATTTTGTAAAATTCCGAAATGCTGAAAATTCCAATTTTCACAAAAATCGTCCAAAATATACAATTTTACCTATATTTTGGCGTTAAAATTGCACATTGCGATATATAAAATGCAGTTTTTTAAGAGAGTAAAACATTAGTATGTTTTGTTCATATCTATGTACTGACAGGCATATTATGCATCATTTTCTTGGGGTAGGGGTAAAATTTTCGGTATTTAGCGTCACATTGAACACTCCTGGTTCTTCTAAGCATTGTTTTTTTAGATAATGTATATCGGTTACAACAATGAATTGGCATATCTGCATATAAATCCTCCAATTTGCCACATGTAACTATTTAAAAGTGAATTTCTAAGCTTTTGACCTCCATTTTGACAGCCGTAAAAGAGGGCCTTCAGGAATACTGTGATACTAGCTTTTCAAGAAGTGGTGTAAATGAAATGTGGATATTAAAAAACTCTAAAGATCTGCTTGACATCCTGAAATCTAGATCATTATTGCATTGCACCAGCATTAAAACATTTGACTTCTCCACACTTTATACTACCATTCCTCATGAACAACTGAAATCTCGCCTGAAAGATATAATTCATAGATGTTTCTCCCGTAAGAACGGCGAACGAAGATATAAGTACATTGTCATAGGCAGAAAACAAGGATACTTTGTGAAATACTACTCAGAATCACAGAAAAAATACACAGAGGAAGACGTGATAAAAATGTTAGAGTTTTTGATAGACAATATATTTGTCCAGTTTGGAGGACTTGTTTTTCAACAGACCATTGGAATTCCAATAGGCACAAACTGTGGACCTCTTTTAGCCGATCTGTTTCTCCATTCGTATGAGGCTGAATTCATTGAAGGGCTTCTTAAAAATAAAGAAAAAAACTGGCCCAGTCCATTAATTTCAGCTTCCGTTATATAGATGATATTTTATCACTAAACAACCCTCGCTTTGGTGATTTCTTCATCTTATTTATCCAAAAGAGCTTGAAATTAAGGATTTCACAGATACTTCCACATCGGCTTCGTTCCTTGACCTTCATCTTGAAATTGACAACAGAGGTACATTACAAACTAGCATGTATGACAAACGCGATGACTTCACTTTTCCAATAGTCAACTTCCCTTTCCTTTGTAGCAACATTCCAAAAGCACCAGCATATGGAGTTTACATCTCACAACTCATTCACTACTCAAGGGCTTGTGGTCGTTACAGTGACTTCCTTGATAGAGCTCAGTTGCTTACAAATAGACTACTTAAGCAAGGGTACGTTACCAAAATCTTAAAGTCATCACTACAGAAGTTTTACGGTCGACATCACTATCTTGTGGATCGCTATGGGGTATCTGTTTCCCAGATAACAACAGATCTTTCCCTCTGCAACTAAAGTTTGTTTTTCCTCTATCGGATTTGACTTTACTACCGGATTTGACATGTTCGACACGGCGGGTGTCTTATAAGAAGCAGGAGATGCTTACTCTACCGGTACACCTGATCTCACCCATGGTTTTTATTGGGTCCGTGTTGTTCATCTGTATGTGTGTACATTTTCTTTTTTGTCCCGTACTTAAGTGGTGTCCTTGTTTCTTAGTGTGCCCGATGTTGCCGTTGCCATGGATTGTTCGTTCTTTTGATTGACGGTTCGGTTCTCACTTACTTTGAACAAATCTGAAGTGCTGAAAATTCTTTCTTTCTAAACAGTGTTTTAAGACAACTAATGTATCGCTTAGAACGCTGAAATGGCATATTTGCAGATGAATCCTCCAGATTTGACATATATTACGATTTAACAATGAACTTTTGACAAATCTGAAATGCTTAAAATTCCCATTTTTCATCAGTTTGGGTCAAATATTGAGTTTAAGTCTACAAATGGCTGTTAAAATACCAAATCATGATGTAATTCATGCAATATTGTCATATATAACACACATTTTGCGCGTTCTGGTTATTTTTATGAGAACATAGACAAAAAATTGACAATTTTAGGGAAATTTGTTTTGGTAGTTGCAAATTTTCTGTATTCAGAGTCACATTAAACACCCCTTGATATTCTAAACACGGTTTTAAGACAACTCATGTATCGTTAAGAACAAATAATGGGCAAGTCTGCAGATATATCATCAAGATTTTTTGCCATATGTAATGGGTTAACAGTGAACTTTGGCCAAATCTGAAATGCTGACAATTCCCATCAATATCAGGCAAAATATTGAGTTTAAGTCAACAAATGGCTGTTAAATTACCAAATCGTGATGTAATTCATGCAACATTGTCATATTCAACACACATTTTGCGAGTTTGAGTTAATTTGTTGCGAACATAGACAAAAAATTTACAAGTTTAAGGAAAATTTGTTGGGGTAGGGGCAAGATTTTCGGTATTTAGAGTCACATCAAACACTTCTTGTTTTTCTTAACAATGTTTTCAGACAACTAATGTATCGCTTAGAACAATTAATGGGCATATCTGCAGATATATCCTCTAGATTTGGCATATCTAACGATTTAACAGTGAAATTTTGGCAAATCTGAAATGTTGAAAATTCCCATTTTTCATAAATTTCAGGCAAAGTATTGAGTTTAAGTCAGTAAATGGCTGTTAAAAAACGAAATCACGATATGATTCATGCAACATTGTCATATACAACACACATTTTGCGTGTTCTGGTTATTTTTATGCGAACATAGAGAAAAAATTGACAATTTTACAGTAAATTTGTTGGGGTAGGGGTATTTTTTTTACGTATGGTGTTTATATTACATAAGAATTTCAATTATTTGTAATACATGTAGTTGTAAAGCAAATATTATAAGCTTTCATTTGATACCTACCTTTTTATGATATTTGTTTACTAAAAAGTAATATTAGGCAAAAGAATGACAAAACTTAGTCAAAATCGGAAATATTCAAAGATTAATTTGGTCTATTTGAAAATAAAACTTTGGTCATTAAAAATATGTTAACATAATTTATGTTGACATGTTTTATATTCAAGAAAATAGATTGACAAGCTAAAAACAATTTTCAGAATTGGGAATCGAGATGCACATCGGGTTCTTTAAACCATCAAACTTGCAATTTCAATGAAAATATATAAATTTTCGTCAATATTTCATAGGAGTAGGGGTACGTTTAATGGCGCTTTGGAACGTATTGGGCATATAAATTGTAAAAAAGTTGTGTTCTTTATAAAGCTCATACAATAAGCAATCATTTGATACATTGTTTTTATAACTGGAAAGCATTTTTTTCAACATTTTGAAGCAAACTGAAAGAAAAACTTGAACGATAAACAATTTTTTTCAAACTTTCGGTAGGTGTGTCTAAAAATGGACCCTGTTCCATCAGTGCGTGCAGGTTATGATCGTGTTAACATGTTTTATTTTGAAGAGGGGATGGAAGCAGACTTAAAAATGGTTGGGGTTGGGAAGGGGGGTGCACGTGGGTTATTCCAGCCAATCGATTATTTGTAATCATTTATTTAAGTATTCAAGGACTATATCATGGTTATCTCATACATGTATCTTTAATTGTTATACTTATGGTAACCAAAGTGGGAATTTAAACCTTGAATGTATTCCATTCTTAATTTTTATATTCTTTTATTTGTATAAATAAACCCTAATGGGTTAAAGTTTAACACAACACAAAACTGTAGAAAATATCTCAGTATCTTATAGTAAAACTTAAACATAAATTGCAATAGAAACTCTTTGTACGGTGTGGATTTTATTTCTATTTTAATGACCCAGCCGCGAAAATTAAGGCTCATAAATGATGATTCATGATTTTTTTTTTTTGTTTGATTCGAAAACTTATTTATGCGTGTGTAAGTTGTATAGAAGAAGTTAGATAAATCTTACAGTAAGTTCTTATAACATACATACATGCACCATTCAGTTAGATGCCTTGCCTAAATCTGCAAATAGTTAGAATAAGATGAATCCGAATTGCTTTCTCTCCATCTTATTTCACAAACATGTCCTTCATATGTAACAATGTTATGAATCTACATATATCGTGCTCAATCCCCTACTTCCATCTCCACGTGGTGAGTAGGTTACATTGGGCAAATGTGTGGCTAACAAAAGAGGTATACTGTAACACCAACAAAACAAAAAAAAAGAAATGTGCACAAATGAAACAATAAAGTGTGCAAATAAACTAAACGAAATAAAAAATGTGAGCAAATGATATGCAAAAGTGCGCAAATGAAATGAACCGATGTTACAAGTGTGTCCAATCCTCGTAATGTTTTATACAATTTTCAAATATCCGAAAATGGCGAAAGTATGTTGTCTAGTTTAAGATACAGAACTAAGCAAACAGAGTTAATAGTCTTTTGGTCGACAATATGTAAATGACTGTTTTGTGACATTCTGTCCTTAGTTGTGGCTTAATTACAGGGGAGAATCCAAATACAGCTTTTAACATGATTATAGAATTTTTGCATCTGCCCTTAACATGCACTATATGAATGTCTCCCTATGTATTGATTTTTTTTACTTTTCTCGTCTCTAGGCGTGAAAGATTGTAAGAAATGTTTAGTTCACTGACAATAATTTCATCAACTGGAATTCAAAAAGTGTGATTCTAAATTTGTAAAATAAACCGAAACCCTAAATGACTCGATGTTAATGATGTTTAACAGAATTTGAATTTCTTTTCTCAAAGAAATCATAAATATTGATTTAAGGTTGGTCACTCCTCGGGTCTCCGATTTTCGGAATTCTCTAATTTCGTCCATCATGATGCATTTGAGAATTTTGCTTTGTTACCCCTACTTTTCTTTTTAGAATATGATTGTGTATATTTTTGATAGACTTGTGTCAAAATGTGATTAAATTCTTGTTATTGCTTCTTTACATTTCGAAGGTTGATTGCATTAATGCGAAGTGAATGGAAAGTTCGGTTTCCCGCCAAAATTTAGGCCGCTTAAATATCAAAAACGGGCGAATTGACCTATTTATATTTTTTGTGCTTAAATGATATATATAAATGATGTTTCTACTGAAGACAAATATTTATTTCAAAACCTTGATATTAAAAACTTGAGGAGTCACCATCCTTAAAAAATGAATTATATTTAAAAAAAAACGATGTTGGTATCAGTCTAATGTCTGACGTGCAGTGCTCTAGGTTTTAAAGGAGTACTAGTGTCAGAAATTTTGTAATTAAAATAAAAATGCTGACCTTTCGTGTTTTGAAGAATTTTGCGAATAGAACAAGATCAGCAAAACATTTTGAAAATTCACGTAAGAATTTTCGAGATATAAGACGTCAAAATTTTGACTGGAAACCGTTTTCATTGGTCAGTTACTTCCCCTAATTGATCAAACAGTTGGCGCTGCAGGCAATCAGGTCCAACAAAGAATTATTTTATCTATGATTCTAATAGAATTAGCACTGTGTTCATCAGCTTTATTTAATTGAATTATTTAAAAATTTGTTTCTAAAGATTTGAAAATCATAAATTGCATGTAATTAAGAATTCTGATAAACTTGTTTGTTTATATTATGTAAAAAGTCATATTTTAATAATAAAATGAAACCAGCTATTTAATGGTTAAAAGAAAACCATGGCCAATTCCTTCCAAACTTCTTTTTCTAATGGCTGAAAGTATTTTTGTATTATTTTTTTCATAAAATATTCACAATTTACGACTGAATGTTTCTTAATATTTTTTTTTTTTTAATTTTCAAAATTTACATCTGGGAGTGGGATGGCAATATACTTCAGGAAATTTGCAATGAACTTTACTTATATTCAAAAGATAATAAAAATGGTACTTCAAAATAAATCTGGTAAAGCGAAAGTTTTTTTTTTTAAATTTGATGACATTTTTCAATTTTGTCTTATTTTCTCCCGAAATTCGATCGATGTCCCTTTTAAATAAAATGAATAAATATTTATTAGCAAAGTAAGAAACGGCTTCAATGGGGAAGAATATTGGTTTTGGTTAACAATGTCTTTTAAGGAAGAAAAATTAGAAATATAGCTTTAAAGCAGATTTATTTTAAATAATACAATATTCAATGGCCTAGGTTTTGACATATGGCAAAATATTGTGTGAAACTTAAATTCTACAAACAAGACATACTGTTATTCATTATCATCAAATTTGATCAGGATTAAATAAGATTCTGAAAAAGACATGATGATTCACAGTAATTTATTTTTCCATCCTCTGGGTCTGATAATTACGATTTTATAAAGTTTCTATCCAAAAAAAAATCATTCACCCTTAATACAATCAATGGCAAATTTCAAATAACATTTTTTCTCTGTGAAGATGACAAGGGAGATGCATGAAAATTTATAAAATTAATTCTCATTATGTTCTTTACCTAACATGTATTGAATCAAAATTTTCTTAGCCAATTTAATCAACAGTGGAGCATTTGAAAGTTGACATAATTTACACTTAAGATTTGAGATTATTATTATGTATGCTATAAGTAAATTAGTTTGATTATAGTAGAACTTTATATACAAAAAATTAACAAAAATCCATATGTATTAGCAATATAATAACCCCGATAATAACACCCATTGCTTTTGATTTCACCTCTTGTCCTACTATGTATTATTTAACACTTCTTAATTTTATTAAGTTTCCTTAAAACATAATTTGTAAAAAATTATAAACTGAATAGTGTATTTGTTTTGAATAAATATGTATTATTAACATTTATTATATGTTTAGTAATAAATACAGACGTTACAGTGCATGACGTTCATTCAGTATTCACACTATGACGTCATACCCTTTATCGCATGGCTTACCCTTTATCACATACCCTTTTTTCGAAAAAAAAATTTCTTCAATTTTTCTTTTCTTTAATGAAACAAATTTTTAGGGGGTTAAAATTTTTTTTTTTTTTTGGGGGGGCAATTTTTGGGAGGCAATTTTTGTTTGGGGGGAGGAGGATAACAAAGATTTGTGTGGGGTGAAATTGTTTTACGATGATGAGTTAAAAAATCTAGCAAACTTTCTTCCTTTACATGTTAGATTTAGTCCAAAATTTCTAGACCTTTCGCCCATTTTGAAATTTTCCTCTTCACAAAATACATACATTTTCTCTTACCGATTTCAATTTTTGACAGTATATTTCGGACAAGTATTCCTCTGTTTAAATATATGATAAACTGTATAATACATGGCAAAATCCGTATCACATGCCGTGTCATCCCTCGACCAATATCAGCCCTCGGGCCAGAGGCCATCGTGCTGACATTGGTAACTCGGGATGATACGGCATGTGATACGGATTTTGCCATGTATTATTCCCTATTTATCAGTGTGAGAAATCAAATACTAATTAAAAATAGCATGTGGTCAATGTTATCTCCATAAATATTATATGTAAGCTTATGGTGTAACACAACTATATATAATTCGGAACCCAGTCAGGCACATATGTGAATATAGTCCTTATTTGGGACAACATAGTTCCAAGGAAGTAATAATAGTGTCGTAGATTAAAAAGGTTGACTAGTCATTATGAATTAAATTGAGAGAGCATTCAACAGAGATTCTTTTCAGCCTAAATTTATACCATTTCGTTGAAAATTTAAGATTTTATCAAAGTTGAAAGCGGAGGTATTTTTCCCGTGAAAACACAGACAGGAAGTACCTATCCCTAGGTTGTGACCTTCCGGGAACCAGTTTTCTCTTATATTACAGTTAAGGTCGGTTCATTTTTTCATGAGAGTTTACCGAAAGATGTATCTTTCAGATGAGACATGTGTCATTTTGTTTGAACTTCAGATACAAATTCTACGAACGCAGAAACATGTGCAATTTAACATGAGAGGCTATGGGAGACGGAGTTAGTTGTGTTACACATAAATGTTTGTTGGACCCGATTGCTTGCAGTGACACCTGGTATCAGGAGGAGATAAATCCCACCAATGTTCCTCATTCCCATTAGCTGTTTGTATGCCTTTAAATATTTGAAAATATTATTGGAAATTAATAAAATTTTATACGTTGTCTATATTATTCATGTTAAAGTGACCTTGAACAAGAGGATTTGATACATGGGAAAAAAATTCAAACCTGTTTGAAAGGATAAAACCCGAAGATATCGAATGATCCTAAAATCCCTTAAGTTTCTCTCGTGTCTTTCTTGTACGACAATAAATGACATGTAAATTTTACCTGTATTTACTTTTAATGACAAATATGTTACAAGGACAATATTTTTGTGTAGTATATGGTATATTTTTATTTATTGTAGTCAATCAAATGTGATAAATCGTCCAGCCCTAACTTTCATCTCATACCTCATGTATTTAATTTAGGTATCGGAACAATTATACAAATATTCGTCACGTCGGAAACAATCCTATATTTAATACTTGTTCCTTTGCCTGGTTCTACCATCTTTTGTTCTCTATCAGCTTTTACACGTTTTTGGTGATTGGACTTCCAAATGTTTTGGTTTTATCTGCACTGATGAGACATGCGTATATGCAGAAAATAAATTAACAATAACTTCGGTATTTTGTAATTTGTAGAGACTTTGTCTAATGTACATTTACTCCATATCCTTTCATTGTTTATTACATCAATAAAATTCAATTATCTGGTAAGTTATCAATACTTTCAAAAATTTCTCATCATAATGAAGGATACCAGAATTCATGGCAGTAAATCGTAAACGAATACAAAAGCAAAAAACAGAAAAGCGGAAATTCCAATATAAAAATCCAAAGACATGATATGAGGATCAGACACACAGAGATTAAATATATGAAAGGACGAAATAATCAGTACATACTACAAACAATAAATAACAAAAGAACTAACAGTGTCAACTCTTAAAACGAATGTTATCACGTGCTCGGGAAGGATATTCCTGCTTCACATGTAGCACCCGTTATAATATGGCTAAAGTCCGATGAAAAGTCAAATTCGGTACGTGTCAATAAATCGATATCTACTGAACTTGGTCCATTTTTACTTCTGATAGACAGCGACCTGTCAAACTGTGATCACGAATTTTTCAAGGTGCAATAATAAAAGTGATTAAAAGTAATTTTTGAGAAGTAATTTCGCTCTATTGGTGAAATTGTTGTGCAAATTGCAAATTACATGCACGAAGATACCAGCAAAAAAGCTGTGAAATGTAAACCCGATATGCCGGAGATTGGTCATACTGTACAAATGAAATAAACAAATGTGCACAAATGTGTGCAAATGATATGCAAAAGGGCACAAATGAATGAACCGATGTTACAAGCATGTCTACCTCACGTGATCCCGAACAATTTTTTTTGAATAATTTCCAAAGATCCCAAAAATTGGAGAAAGTATGTTCTCTAAGAATTTCAAATGCGGAACTTAGCGAACGGAATTAATAGTTTTGGGTCGACGATATGTAAATGGTTGTTTTGTGACAGCCCCTTAATTGCAACGGAGAATCCTAATTCAGTTTTGGATTAAAGGTTTGCTTGTTTTTTTTTTATTCATTGTCAGTATACACTAATGTAATATTTTTTCCTATGGTTTCCGTAGAAACTAAGGTCCAAAGACATCCATTTTGTTATACCTTTCTGTCACCCTTACTTCTTCCTTCTTAATAAAAGTTTATAAATTTGATTTAGAAAAGCTGTTTATTCTCTACAATTGATCGAGTAACAAAATGTGGAACTTCGACTGCATTTCTTAATTATCAAACTTATTTAACATGACTCTAAGCGTTAAACATTGTATGAATTGACAATATTTGGATCAATATAAATTCAAACTGTGTAATTTTAGATTTGTAAAATGAACTGAAACCCTCAATGCCATGATGTTAATCATATTTATCAAAACTTTGATTTCTTTTCTCCAAGCGAATAATAAATATTGATTTAAAAAAAATTATATCTTTTTCTTAAACCGGCATCACTCTAATGTCTGAAATGCATTGCTATAGTTTGTAAAGTACTTCTCGTGTCTTTCTTCTAAAATATGATAAAGTAAGAGAGAACCGAACCGTCAGTCAATGAACGAACAATCCATGGACAAAGGAAACATCGGAAACACTAAGAAACAAGGACACCACTTGAGTACGGGACAAAAAAGAAAAATGAAGACACACATACAGATGAACAACACGGACCCAATAAAAACCACGGGTTAGATCAGATGTACCGGTAGAGTAAGCATCTCCTGCTTCTTATGACACCCGCCGTGTTGAACATGACTGTCAACTCTGGTAGTAAAGTCAAATCGTATAGAGGAAAAACAACTTTAGTTGTAGAGGGAAAGATCTGTTGTCATCCCGTAACGATCGATTAAAACTGACAGGTAAGTTATACCTGTATTTACTTTTAATGACAAATATGTTACAAGGACAATATTTTTATGTTGTTACTGATAATTTATTATTATTGTAATTAATCATCCAGTACTGATATTCATCATATATTCCTTGTATTTAATTATCTTGATTATTTAAGGCAACTGAACAATTATACAAATATTCGTCAAGTCGGATACTATATGTTATTCGGGAATCTTCACATGGGATACGGGTTCATATTCCCTGTCTGTGTTTTATATCCCCTGTGAAGCCCGAATAACTTTTATATTCTGCTAGAAGTGCTTAAACTTTTCTATTAAAAGCGTTTAAAAATTGTGATTTTGCTACCACGGGGATACGGTCTCATATCCCCTGTCAAGGCAACCAATCAAATTGCAGGATTTACCTGGATATTTCACTTGAGCAGAATATTATACTTTATTGGGGAATCTTCACACGGGATACGGGTTCATATTCCCTGTTTGAGCCGTCAGGCGAAGGCAATATAGGGCACAGACAGGGAATATGAACCCGTATCACCTTTGAAGCCCGAATAACTTTTATATTCTACTAGAAGTGCTCTAATTTTTCTTTTAAAAGCATTTAAAAAATGTAATTTTGCTACCACGGGGATACGGTTTCATATCCCCTGTCAAGGTAACCAATCAAATTGCAGGATTTACCTGGATATTTACTTCAGCAGAATATAATCCTATATAATACTTGCATCAGTAACAATCAAATAATTATATAATTAGTTATACGGTCAAAAATTTCTAACAAAATGAACGATTCCAGAATGTATGGCAATACATTGGTAAACAAATACAGAAGCAAGAAGGAGGAAAGTGGAAATTCCAATATCAAAAAATCAAGAACATAATATTAGAAACAATAAGTACAAACAACAAAAGAACTAACCGTGTAGGAGTGTCATCGGTATGACCTGCTTCACATGTGGCACCGGCTGTCATACTGTGAGTGAAAAGTCCGATGAAAAGTCAAATTCGGTAAGGGGTTAATGAAATAATAACCTGGGTCTATTAAACATGACCATGTACAATTGTGATATAGACTATTATTACGATCTGTCAATCAGTGATAACAATAAAACATCGTTTGATTGACACAAGTAACAGTGATTGACCATAATCCTGGCTTAGTAGTTTTTTATTATAGAATAAAAAGGATAACAGGAAATGCCTATAATCGGCGAAAACACAATCACATGCCACAATGAATCAAGAAACTGATATATGACAATTTTGCTCTGTTGACGAAATAGATGTACAAATAACATGCAGGACGGTAGCAGAAAAAGCTGTGAAATGTAAACACAATATGCCAGAGATTTGGTTATAGCACTACTGAAAAAATGTAACATTAACAACAGGAAAGTCAAAATCATCACGTTTATCACAAAGTTCAGATTTTAAAAGTCCCGAGTTGTCATTTTTAATTTAAGGTGCATGATGTTGGTTTATCACGGGTTAATCGAGAATACGTTATAGGATAAGATATCAATGTAATGGGGAATTAAATTAAAAGACCTGTCTTTTTTCCCTTTCTTCTGAATTAGCGTATGTCATTCAAGTTGACTGGAAGTGGTTATCGTAGAATAACATAAATCCAATGTCAGAAATGGATTCAGAATTTTTTTCGGGATTTTAAGAGAACAATCACAAGCAGTCTTGGCCACAATAGTACATTGGGGTCATATTTAGAAAAATATGTGGATAATGTTCATACATCATTCAAGGCTCTGAACCCATTATAAGTTTGGGCCGTATGGCCTCTCGGGGCGCATGCAACGTGAGCGATACAGTCTCAACAGACGGGTTGCATGAACGTACTATTTTTCAATATAACTCTAATCGACGCAATCATTAAACTCCGATATTCTTTCAGACAAAGTTTCGTTGGAAATTACTTTACATTTTCATCAATGTAGAACCCAGATAGTAGTATATAGCATACGTTCAGACCACTTTTGTCGTAGTGCATTCTTTGTAAAATATCGATTTTTCCCTCCCGATTTTTCCCTCCCGATTCCGGGTCCGGAAATCGTGTCCGTTCCGGAACCGAGAAGTGGTCTCGCCCTACCTCAATTCAAGGTTCTTTTATTAGTCTCGCCCTATCTCTATTCAAGGTTCTTTTATGAGTCTCGCCCTACCTCCATTCAAGGTTCTTTTATTAGTCTCGACCTTACTCCATTCAAGGTTCTTTTAGTCTCGTCCTACTTACATTCAAGGTTCTTTTATTATTCTTATCTTTGATCTCATGCGAACCCTAACCCCAACTTTTCACCTGACACTGATCCTCTTTTTGTTATGTAATGTTGTCTATGTTCAGATATACCATGATTTAGCCTAACCAACCCAACCTTTACCATAGTTTTAACCCTTATGTATAACCCTAACTCTAGTCATTTGGTGTTGTATGCATTATTTTGTGTTCCTTATACACACTTTTTCCTGATTTTGTTGTTTTTTGTTCATGACTAACTCTAACTATCTTTTCTTTTTTTTTTCTTTTTAGTTACTTCTGCTTTTATCCAGTGCTATTCTTCCTTTATCCAACCTCTAACCCTAACCTAAGTTGCTATGAAAACTTTTAATTTTTTATTTGTTTTTCTTTTGTTTGTTTGTTTGTTTATGTTTGTTTATTTGCATATTTGTTTATTCATTAATATTTGTTTATTTTTATTTATTCATTTATTTTGTTTTCGTTTTTGTTGTTTTGTTCTTTGTTAGATCTTCTAAGCGTATTCTTCTTTTAGGCATTGAAATAAACAACAGAATATTAACATATATACATTTTATTATCTCCGTCATTAGATAGACACGGGTCGGAGTGCCACATGCTATCTTTACAGTCTTTAATATCCATAAGGTAATGTACAATAATCAGTCATGATGATTCTTTTGTCAAACACTAGTCTATAATCTTTACTTTGATGGATGGATAGTAGTCTCTTCTGGTCTCTTATAATTTTAAAATCATCGGTAACGGTCTTCACATCGTCTTTTTTATTAGTGACCATATGTTTTATGGTATCAAAGTTGATGATCAGAGAGTTCATGTAGTTAAGGCTGATTCCTCGTACTTTAGATATGGTGTTATTCATGTTCTTATCGGGTCTGACTAACTTGTAAGCGTAGTTTTTGGGTCCTCCAGTCACAAACTCTGTAATAGTGTTATCCGGTACTTCATCCGTTAGATCTCCTAAGTAGTCTCCTAACTCGGGTTTCCA
>MJUU01020425.1:33903-69353 GCA_002080025.1 Modiolus philippinarum
CCCCCTTCAAGTTAAATGGTCGGTCCCTAAGTCAATCTGACATGATTCGTTTGACTGCATATCAAATGTCCTATCGGAGTTTAACCTTGTATTATCTGCAACTCAGTTTTTGGCAAGAATAGCTATTTTTCACAATTTTGCCTATCAAATACAATGGAATTCCGGCACCCGTTTTTGACTCTGCAATAAAATATGGAAATTAGCAAAAATGCACAAGATTTCTCCATATGAATGGTTTTAATTGGAGTTAATTATATTCATAGCCATCACTCACAAGACAAATAACGAGGCAAAGATTAGATATTTTTAGGGGCGGCCACAATTTCTGTAATTAAAGACCGCTAAAGGTTTATTCTCAAAATTTTATTTCAAAGATGTTTATTTCTATCATCCATAATTATGTGCCGTTGCAAAGGTATAGAACGGTATGTATCATGTTTTCATGGCGAGGCAGCCCAGTCCATACAAAATATTGAGACGTAACAATTGTTTTATTTCTTTATAATGGCCAGTTCAGATTATAGTTCATTTATAATGTTTGGACTAAGAAAAAAAGGAGCCACAGCCTGTTGCATTTAATTCATCATAACACAATTATCATGTTTATTTCATTTTAATGTCACATTTCAATCTTCCGATTTTTGGTGTGAAATAACAGCAATAAAAAATGAATGATTGGTGTATACATTTCTAGAGTTCAGTATAATACATCAAATAGTTCATGACATTCTGGCCAAATGGCAGTACCCGGTCACCCCTCATATACTATGTTTCGGCTATGCTTCGGTCAATATACTATTCCATAAATTGCTATATGTCCCCATATACCATTTGATAAACACTGAATAATAAATCGCATCAAACAAGTTAATTACCTCGTACATGTACTTTAACAGTACTTTAACAGTATCCTGGTGAAATATTGAGATAGATAATGATTACTTAGTAATTACAAATTAAATGTTTATTCCTATTTCTGACATTCGAGACAATTTTGATATTTTTTTCTACTCAAATATGCGTCAAAACATCATCAAATTAGTCATTGTGTTGCATAATTGCAATCACTTGGAATTAATGTTTTGAATACTAGTTTATTTGATGCCACCATTTAGAGAAGAACGTTGATAATACTTCCAATATCGGTATGTACATTATATGTCTTTGTTGTCCTTGTTAATGTATGATATTGTGGTAATTTGAGTCTAATTTGGAAAGAAGAAAAAAAGACAATGATATTTGGAAACATGCAATATTGAAATATTGAGTGAAATTTGTTTAAAACTAAGAAGTATCATCCTTGTGCAGACCTCTGTCCTCTGCTGATTTTTTTTAAAAAAAATTGGCTTTCCATTTACATTTATTTTTTACTTCTCCTGTATCATTTTTTATACATCTTACGGGTGTTCTGGTTTGGTCTGCTCCGAAAGAGACAAGATTGTCGGGATGTCCATCTGCAGAAACTATATTTACAGTAACTTCGGTATTTGGTTGTTCTTATTAACATCAAATTAAATTTGATTCATGCGTCTGTAAAATGTATAGAATAAGTTTGATAAACTTTTGAGTAACATTTCAAAACTTTGAATACATGAATTACCATTTAGTCTTTTCAAAATCTGCGAATCGAAAGAAGTAGATGAATCCGATATCCTTTTCACAAATTAACACACTAATTGCTCATGAGACAATGTCTTTATAAGTACATGGTAATGCCAAGAGATGGAACAAAGCTTTTATTGCTGTTCTTCATCTTGAAGTCGTCATGAGGTATTCAACAATGACCTTTGCCTATACCTCATAGTAGCATCAAAACGACCCAAGCACCGGTTTGAACGGGTTTCATTTAAAATTGACAAACAATATTACTTGACTTATAAAGCCCATGGATGCATTATCGTCAACAATCATAAAATTAGCTGGCAAAGCGCTCTTACACTCAATGTTATCCGTTGCCCTCAAAAAACATTAGTGCCTTTATCAAAAGGACAAATACAGAATAAAGACAACAAAATAAAGACAAATACAGGGCGCAAATTAAGTCGGTTGTTTGAAAACATTTGTGTCTACCCCACTTGAATCAACACCATTTTTAAGCAATTGTTTTCAAAGATCCAAAGATCAGCAAAGTATGTTGTCTTAGGACAGAATTAAGCAGTTTTGGATCGACAATATGCAATTAGTGCTTTGGCCTTGTCCCTTTATTGCGATGACTAATCCTAATACATTTTAATTGAAGGTTTTCGAGAATATTTTCATATGTACTGAAGATGAATCATGTGAATATAGGTTTTTTGTTATGTCGCCTGCACCTAGTACAGGATCGACACATAGGGATCACTATCTGTCGTTTTGCGTCCGTCTGTCTGTCCGTCTGTATAGCTCAAAAATTTTAAGCGTTATCCGCATCTCCTCCTAAACCGCTTGGCACTTTTCAACCAAACTTCAGTATATATGAATGCTTCAGTATATAGTGAAGATGTGCACCATGCATTTTGTTTTTCTTTAATTTTGTTTTTTCTCATTTTACGCCGTTTTTGGACTTTGTAATTTTAGCTTATTGGAGTCTTGAGGGTACGTTTCCATTATCCGCAACTCCTCCTCAGCGGCTTTGAATCTTCAACGAAACTTGCAGGAGTTGAAGATGTGCACAATGCATTTTGTTTTTATATAGTGATTGGGGTGTCCTTCCGTCCGTCCGTCTTTCCCTGCGTCCGTCCGTTACAACTGAGGGTACCAATCTCTTATCCGCTACTCCTCCTGAACCACAGAATAGATTTTCATGAAACTTTAACACAGTCTTTATGGCATAATATTGATGTGCACCTCCTATTTCAGAATTTGATTTGATTGATTTTAGGGGTTTCCCATAGCAAAACATGGACTTAGCCATTACATTACAAGTGGGTACCCATCTCTTATCCGCTACTCCTCCTGAACCACTGAATAGATTTTCATGAAACTTTAACACAGTCTTTATGACATAATGTTGATGTGCACCTCCTATTTCAGAATTTGATTTGATTGATGTTTAATTTATAGAATCAAATAGGGGTGCGGGGGTATTTATTACTGAGCTTTGCTCACAGTTTTTCTAGTTTACAAATGGGTACCCATCTTTTTTCCGCTACTTTTCCGGAACCACTGAATAGATTTTCATGAAACTTTAACACAGTCTTTATGACATAATGTAAATGTGCACCTCCTATTTCAGAATTTGATTTGATTGACATTCGGGGTTTCCCATAAGAAAACGTGGACTTTACCATTACCTTACAAATAGTTACCCATCTCTTATCCGCTACTCCACCTGAACCACTTAATTCAACGAAACTTGCAGGAGTTGAAGATGTGCACAATGCATTTTGTTTTTATACCCCCCGCTTGAAAACTGGGGCATATATAGTGATTGGGGTGTCCTTCCGTCCGTCCGTCTTTCCCTGCGTCCGTCCGTTACAACTGAGGGTACCAATCTCTTATCCGCTACTCCTCCTGAACCACAGAATAGATTTTCATGAAACTTTAACACATTCTTTATGGCATAATGTTGATGTGCACCTCCTATTTCAGAATTTGATTTGATTGATTTTAGTGGTTTCCCATAGCAAAACATGGACTTAGCCATTACATTACAAGTGGGTACCCATCTCTTATCCGCTACTCCTCCTGAACCACTGAATAGATTTTCATGAAACTTTAACACAGTCTTTATGACATAATGTAAATGTGCACCTCCTATTTCAGAATTTGATTTGATTGACATTCTGGGTTTCCCATAAGAAAACGTGGACTTTACCATTACCTTACAAATAGTTACCCATCTCTTATCCGCTACTCCACCTGAACCACTTAATTGATTTTCATGAAACTTTAACACAGTCTTTATGACATAATGTAGATGTGCACTTCCTATTTCAGAATTTAATTTGATTGATTTTTGGGGTTTCCCATAGCAAAACAAGTACTTATTTACAAATGGTACCCATCTCTTATCCGCTACTCCTCCTGAAGCACTGAAAAGATTTTCATGAAACTTTAACACAGTCTTTACGACATAATGTTGATGTGCACCTCCTATTTCAGAATTTGATTTGATTGATGTTTAATTTATAGAATCAAATAGGGGTGCGGGGGTATTTATTACTGAGCTTTGCTCACTGTTTTTCTAGTTTACAAATGGGTACCCATCTCTTATCCGCTACTTTTCTGGAACCACTGAATAGATTTTCATGAAACTTTAACACAGTCTTTATGACATAATGTAGATGTGCACCTCTTATTTAAGAATTTGATTTGATTGTTTTTGGGGTTTCCCATAGCAAAGCATGTACTTAGCCATTACATTCAGTGGGTACCCGTCTCTTATCCGCTACTCCTCCTGAACCACTGAATAGATTTTCATGAAACTTTAGCACAATCTCTATGACATAATGTAGATGTGCACCTCCTATTTCAGAATTTGATTCCATTGATGTTTAATTTCTGGAATCAATGGGGTAGCGGGGGGTATTTATGAGTGAGCTTTGCTCACAGTTTTTTTAGTTTTAATATTGCTTCTCCAGATTTTATGGTGGTTTTTATTTTAGATCGTTGGAGTCTTGAGGGTACGTCTCCATTATCCGCATCTCCTCCTAAACGGCTTTGTATTTTCCAACCAAACTTGCAGGAATGCTTTATTATATGTTGTAGATGTGCACCATGCATTTGTTGTTTTTTAATATTGCTTTTTCAGATTTTCCGGTGTTTTTTTTTGGACTTTGTCCATTTAGCTTATTGCAGTCTTGAGGGTACATCTCTATTATCCGCAATTCCTCCCCAACGGCTTTGTATTTTCCAACCAAACGTGAAGGAATGCTTAAGTATACGTTGAACATGTGCACAATGCATTTTGTTTTTCTTTGAATTTGTTTTCCAGATTTGATATTCGTTTTTGGGCTTTGTCATTTTAGCTTATTGGAGTCTTTAAGGCCTGTCTCCATTATCCGCAACTCCTCTTAAAAGGCTTTGTATTTTTCAACCTTACTTGCAGTAATGCTTTAGTATATATTGAAGATATGCACCATGCATTTTGTTTTTCTTTACTTTTGTTTTTTTATAATTTTTATGCTATTTTTGGACTTTGTCATTTTAGCTTATCGAAGTCTAGGATGTGTCTCCATTATCTACAACTCCTCCTAAACAGCTTTATATTGTTCAACCAAAATTGCATGACTATTTCAGTGTATATTGCAGATGTGCGCCATGTATTTTGTTTTTCTTTCTTTTCGTTCGATTCCAGAAATCCATATTATCATTGAACTTTCACTTTATGTTATCGAGTCTTAGGATATGCCTCAATTATCCCCAACTCCTGATAAACAGCTTGGTGTTTTTGTATTAAACTTGGAGGAATGCATGCTTAAAAATTCAGAAAAAGCTGGGACGTAACTTACATCTATTTAATAGGGGATATCGGCAAGATATTCTGCTTGCATCCGTTAAATTAGCTTTGAGACCTAGTGACCTGAAAATTTTGAACACATACTGGCCTCTCGCTGATACTGCCGATGTCTACTGAAATTTATGATAATTCTTGACCAAACCCTTCGGGAAGTTTTGAGTTTGATTTTTCTTCCGTAGTGAGACAGTGTTCTACCAGCAGACTAGGCTACTTGAGCTAGCCGGCAGTTTAGCGGCGAGCACCCCTTGACCCATCTTTCAAAATTACGTATTGTCTTTTTCTCTCCTTTCAAGATTGTGGTCATGGAGTTAGTAGTCTACCTGTATTGGGTTTTATTCATATGTTTTTTAATACTATAGGGAAACGGGACAGATAAAGGGGAGGTTTGGGTACCCATAAACCGGTTTAACCCTACCGCTAGCTTTTGCTAGTGCCGGTAACAAGTCCGGCTGTCCCGAGTTCCTATCGTTGTCTACGTTTGTCTTTTGTCTTATACGTGTTTTTCTAGTATAGTTCCCTTGCAAATTGTTGCATGTAATTATAATTTTCAGCCATTGTAGGTGTTTCCTGTTATCCATTTTTTAACATTCAGTATATAATGTAGATGTGCAACATTGACTTAGTACATGTAATTCTATTTCAAACACAGGAATTCTCAAATATATATAGTTCAGGCGACACATGTGTTCCCTGGAACACCCATGCATTTTTTTTTGGTTTGAGTTTTATTTTTCTGATGTTTTTATTTATTGTCATTCAACACTAACTGAAAACAATGGAAACTCCATCTCTGTATTTTTTTTAAGTGTCAGAGAATATTGTAAATTGTCTGGGTGTAGAAATAGGGATTCAAAATATCCATTTCTTCACTTTTCTGTGACACTCTCATCTCCTTTATAAATAAAAATTTGTAAATGTGATGTAGAAAGGCTGTATGTACTCTACAAATACAAATTACAAATACAAATGCAAATAGTGAGGCATGTGTGACATATAGATTAACAGAGATAACAGTAAATGAGAAATCAAAATTTTAAATATGCATATAATCTAGTTATCATTAGTTTAAAAGTATACAGTGACTGTCCAGAAGAAATTCGCAAATGCTCTTTAAGATAAGACGATCTTCAGAATTTAGTAGCCAAATTAGTTTATTGACTGAGGATAAACATTGTAAATTATAACAAGTGGAATCTACAGTGCTAAAAATTTTATCTCGCTGACTATTAAAATATGTACATCTTATAAGAAAATGAGTTTCATCTTTTACTTCTCTATAATGACACTTCTCACATAAACGTTCATTTGAAGGAATTATAGGTCGAACATATCTACTGATAAGTAACAAATGTGGGATTTTGACTGTGTTTCCTAATTATTTCTTTTTGACCGTGTCAAAGACTTAATGTATTATACCTTGTAACAATGCTTTCTCTAGTGTCAATATTTTTATCAACTCGAATTGAAAAATGTTTATTTCAGAGTTCTAAAATATCATGAAACCTTTCATGACTTAATATTATTCATTGTTTAGCAGAGAATTTAAATTATCTTTTCTCTAAGATTTTTATCTGTTATCTCTGACATTCATTGCTCTCGTTCATGTGAAGTTTTGAAGTCCTCTCTCGTGTCTCCAAAGATTCAAAGAATAATTACATCGGATCTACCCCAGTGAACTTGAGAGTAAAGACAGAACCGATACATCCAATTCTGCTTCATACTTCCACCTTGTGTTATACATTGACGAACATGGACGTCTGATATCTAGGTTATATGATAAACGTGATGACTTGACTTCCCAATTGTGAGCTTTCCTTTTCTCAGCAGCAATATATCTACCTCCCCAGCATATGGAGTGTATATTTAACAGTTAATTCGTTACTGTAGAGCTTGTAGTTCATACAGTGACTTTTTGGAAAGAGCAAAAAAGCACTGCCACAAAAAACTGCCCAGTCAAGACTACGTCTAGCCGTTGTTACTTTCGTCCCTTCAAATATTCTATGGCCGTCACCACCACATCATAGGAAGAAATGGAAACTGACATTTTCAGCCAGATAACGTCTTCCCGGATTTGACATTACCGATTCTAATTTTACCATGGATTGTCCTACTGACAGTTTGACGGGTGTTGTGAACAGAGCAGGACATGCCTACCCTTCCAGAACACCTGATATCACTCTCAGTTTTTATGGCATTTACCAATCAGTTACAAAACAGATATTCCAAAACAATACATGGCTCACTGACTTTGTTACGGGTGATGTGTACAGGGCAGAACAAGCTTACCCTTCCAGAGCACCTGATGTCACTCTTTTTGCGTTCACACTGTTAGTGCTTTAGTTTTCCTCGTTGTATTTGTAGTGTTTGCATTTTGTGGTTGCGTTGGTCTTCCGCCTTTTGGTGTTCTTACTTTTGCCTTGTCTCTGCACTTTGATTTATGTAATCTTGTTCTTTGTTCCTTCGGTATTCTACTGCCTTTGTCGTCTACGACATATTACTGACACGTTAGTTATACATGTATTCATTTTAATGACAAATATGTTATATTTTTGTACAAGGACAATATTTTGGTGTGTGTTGTCTGATATATTTTTATCATATGTAGTCAATCAAACGTGAATAATCGTTCAACATTAATTCAAGGTATCTAAAGAATTATAGAAAAACTTGTTAAGTTGGAAACAATCCGAAATTTAATACTAGCAGCAATAAAATCCAATTATTTTATAAGTTAAATTGCAAAATTTATTCCCCAAAAGACAGAAAAAAAGAATACATTGCAAAATAAGGGACAGCATAAATGACGAGGACAAATTAAACAGTACACAATACAAACGCCACAAAAAGCACTAACATTGTGAACTCTTAAAAGCAGGAATGTAATAATGTGCCGCAGAAGGGTAAGCATGTCCTGATTTAATAAACAATGAAAGGATATGGAGTAAATGCACATGAGACAAAGTCTCTACAAGTACATGAAAGGCATTTTTCTTCATCAGCCATATTTAAGAAACACTCTGTAAATTGTTCACTGTAACGTTTGGTCAGGTATATATCACTACATTTGTATATAAGTATGATAAATTTAAACGAAATCAATTTCGGGATTCGTAATAATTCAGTACAGTACTCTATTATCTATACCTTTTAATTCTATATATGTAACCAAAGCGTACCAAAAAGTAATCAAGGTTGCCTATTTAGGCCTCACATATGTCTGACTTCATGAGGCGTGCTGTTGTGCTAAAAATAGAGCGAGCGTTTTTCAGAATCAAGTTAATTTTGAGCTTTCTGTGGGAAATGAACAGCGGTAATGAAATTTAAATTTTGCACACGTATTCATCAGTTCTTAATAATCAGTACACAAATTTTAAAGGAAATCAAACGCATATTTTATAACATAAAGACCTCTAACTGATAAACAATTGTGATGTAAAATTTATTAACTTTTTTTAGAAATACTGATGTTTGAATTTTAGTATAAAATTCAGACAACAATACAATTAAAGTGAATGTTCAAATGTTGACTTCGTACATGTACTTTATTAACTGCAGTCTGCTGAAATATTAAGATAGATAATGATTTCTCGTAATTACTGCACAAAATTAATTCTTTATAATTTTTCGACTGCGAGACAATTTTTAAGACTTATATTTTTAACAAATCAGATATGCGTCAAAACAATAATTTAGTCGTTTAGTTGCATAATTGCAATTTCTTGAGATTAATGTTTTGAATACTAGTTTACTTCATACAGCCTTTCTCAGAAGGTTGTATGAGTTTACTTTTAATGGCACATTCATTGATCAGTTGCTGTTCATCGACATTTAGGTGTTATATTTAGTTCGGATTGTAAATGGACATCTCATATAAATTCCATTATTGAAAAGACATCCAAACAGTTGAACGTACTACGAAAATTAAAATTTCAACTTAACAGGACTTTTCTAGAACGAATATATTTAACATTTATTTGTCCAATTCTTGAGTATTCATGTGAAGTTTGGGACAACTGTGGTAAAGTTAACTCTGATCGATTAGAGAAAATTAATCTTGGAGCTGCAAGGATCGTTACAGGGTTAACTTCTTATTTAAGTAAAGACTCTTTATATCAAGAAACAGGCTGGGAAACACTTGCAGCTAGACGCGAGCAACAGAAACGTGTTTTATTTTATAAAATTACAAACGGTCAGTGTCCGGAATATTTAAATGATTTAATGCCGCCTCATGTTTCAGACACAACACCATACAACTTGAGGAATAGTCAAAATGTTACTGTACCTCTGTGCCGTCTAAATATTTATCAGAGTTCATTTTTTCCATCCACACTTAAACTTTGGAATGATCTTGATACACAGTTGCGTAGTGCAACTTCTGTCAATATCTTCAAAAGTAAACTTAAAATAAAATACTTACATTATTCTAAACCCCCTTGCTATTTTTACACTGGGAATCGAGTCCTTGATATTATTCACGCTCGACCTAGAAACCATTGTAGTTCTCTTAATTATGACTTATTCCGCTGCAATTTATCTGAGAATGCTTCTTGTGCATGTGGTGCAGCCATCGAGTCAGTAGAACATTTTTTATTAATTGCTCCAAATTCCGTGTTCAACGAAACAAACTCACTACTAGTATTTCATCAATGAACATTCCATTTAATTTGACCGTCTTACTTTATGGGTTGGGAGAACAAGATCAGGAAACCAACCAACTAATGTTTAGTCACGTTCAAACATATATTAAAGAAACAGGTCAGTTTACAAACTAACTTTATTGTCAATCAGTCGAACGACCAGGCTAACACTTAATACCTTTTATTAACCTTTTCTCAGCGTAATTATCATCTCTGTTGCTATCCATTTTGTAAACGTAAATTAGAAATAATTGTATTTATTATGTCTATGTATGTATATTATGTAATTATTGGAAAGGGCAATTCTAAATTGTATAATTTGTGTCCAATCCAATTGTCATGTTAAGACAATAAAATAAGTTTCAATCAATCAATTCTCAGAAGGAGGTTGATAATACTTCCATCAGAATGTACATTAGTTGTCTTTTGTTTTTGTGAATGTATGCTATTGTGGTATATATTAACCAATTTGGAAAAAAGAGAAAACAAAATATTTCGAAACTTACAATATCCTAAAAAATGGTAAAATTTGTTAAAAACCAAGGGTATCTTAATCGTTCAAAGTTCTCTCCTATACTGATCCTGGCATTCAATTTTAATCTATTTGTAACCTAATCTGTATCACTTTCTCTCAATTTTTCGGATGTTTAGCTTTGACCGTGTTGGAGGGTCTTAGAATGTCAGGATAAAAGTCCGCTCTCACTAAATTTATAATAACTTTGGTATCTGTAAAATGTAGAGAAGAAGTTAGATAAAGCTTACAGTAAAACCCTTTTTCAAATTTTTCAAAACATTTTCTGTATTCAATTTGCCATTAACGCATGCATTACCAATGAGGTTAAAACCACTGAATGTCGCTATAACAGAAAATTAACTCGTCGAAAACGCTACATGAAAGGCAGGTTAAAGAACAAACATGGTGAAATAAGCAAAAAGTATACAGTGCATTATTAAAAATGTCCGCTTGTCACTTGTCAGACCTTTAATAGTAGCAAATTTGGGTCTTTGTAATATGAACTTTCACTGTCATTTCAATAGCACAGGCTTTTTAACTGGTCCTTTAGATTGACCAATAAGTGTTTTACTTCACGTTACAAATATATTCGACTCAACCCTACCTTTAAAGTACTATTTTCGCTATTTGCTTAATTGTCAATTGTCCCGGATCATCCATAATCCTACTATTACTGATCTGCGCTGATACATTGATATGAAAGTTAATCATCTCTTTTAATAAAGAACGTTAGCAACAGCTTTTTGATATTTTGTGACCAAAATAATTAAAAAAAAAAACAAAACAAATAAATAAAAACAAACAAACAAAAAACAAACAAAATAACAAAAACAAAAACAAAAAAAACAAACAAAGTAACAAAAACAAAAAACAAAAAACTCTATATGTAACCAAAAATACTATGATCCTTAACTAAAACAATATTTTAATAAAAAAAAATAGCATATATCTCAATTGTATATTTAAAAACTAGAGATAAAAGCACTCTTAGTATTTTCTTTTGCAATTCTTAGCTCACATTGCACGTCTTGCTACTGCATTCAATTACAGAACCAAATACAAACTCAGAATTCCATGCTTTCAATACAAATTACTTATCATATAAATTCATAAATAACATAACAGTAGTTGTTCTGAATTTCTTTTATCAGGGTCATCGACATTGATTTCTTCAAAGTGCCGTGGAAACTAAGATGTTAAGTGTTACGTCACAGGTGGAATGTCGATGATCCTGGCCCATCCCCAACTCTATCTTTTGTACTTTAATCATATTTTTACATCTACGTTTTGATATAAAAAGTTACTGTATATATTTATTGTTTTACCTTTTATCGCAGTTCGACAAGAATCTCAACTTGTTTGAAACACGGGAGGGGGGGGGGTCACTTCCTATATAGAGGTATATACAGACGTGCCGCTGGAATGGCCCTGTTTTTTGCGCTTAACAACTATATGAATGGGTAGTAATATATTAATGGGTCGTAAATTATCCCCAAATGGCCTGAATCTTTACTGGTTGCTGTAATTAATCAAGTATTTATCATTATTTGATGTTTAAGAATTTTCCTGTTATCAAATTAATGGTTTTCTGACTCAAATTACACATATTCACTATACAGTTGGGTTTCTGATTTTTAAAATTTACTATATGAATGGGTCAATATTTTGGGGAACTATATGAAAGGGGATATTTTCAAAAAGCCAGAGGCAGGCCTGTACCCAATTCCATCCGAAGTGACCCCCCCCTGGTTTGAACATTTAAAAAGCCTACTTGAGAAGGAAGTTTAAAATTTAGTTCAAATTAAAACCTCAGTGCAAGCGTTTATCTGCATTTTGCCGACACAGGATACCGGATACATAGTAATATTAGTTTTTTTTTAATCTTTTGGTGAATTAAAACTAGTTTATCATTTATTATATATGAAAAGAAATACATGTATATACTAATTAAAATAATAACATCAGAAAGACACAATTTGAAAAATGCTGGTTCATATTTCAGCCATTTCTATTCTTTTTATGCATTGTCGAAAACAAACAAGAAATTAATGTCAAAATATTCCTCCCTTTGAAGTAACTGTATGGGGTTTAAGCGAATGGGTGTGGCAACAAAGGTCAAATAATTAACATTCTAAGAATGGGGTTGTTCCGAAGCTGCTTGTCAACAGTTACCAAAAACCAGTATTATTTACCACGTCTTTCAGGGAGGAAGTTTCAAATTTCATTTTTTTTTCATTTTTGGATGAAAGAGAGGTATTTTTGGAAAAGGAAATTGATTTTTTTTTATCTCAGTCTGTTAATGGAGAAACAATGTGTAAAAATTTCAAGATAAAAAATTGTTTACGGAAATATTTGCTCTTGAATAATAGGTACATAGCAATACACATTAGTGGTGTATTTCATTTGTTGTTGAGAGATACCATCTAATCAAATTTCATTAACTTTTACTACCTTGGTTGTGTAATTTATAACGTGTTTACTTCGATTGCGGGATATCGTGGTAGAAATCTTTGCTTTGCTCATACCAAAAAGAGACATTTATGTCTTAAAAGTCAAGAGATTTCGTAATGGTTTCACTTTAGCTGCACTTTAGACAGCCATAATCTGTAATTATGGTATTACTAGTTTGTATATGGTACTTTCTTCTTCCCTATTTGTTTCCAGATACATATATCTTTCATGATTTTATTTGTCAAGTTTTCTTGCAATTGACTGTATGAGTGATGTCTATATGTTGTTATTATCTTTAATTAGTCTTTTTGTTGTGCAATGGATGACAGGAATTGTAAGCACACGTTGTTTCCATTGATTTAATCACTTTTTACCTTTTGGGGACCATTTAGGGTTTGCTATATGGTGTTAGGTTCTTCACTGTGTTGAAGACCATACAGTGAACCCTAGATGCTTTGTTTTGGGTCGTTTTAACCTGGATATGGGCTGTTGTCTCCTTGACATTTACCCCATTTCCATTTTTCATATTTACCACTTAATTTATGTTTGTGGAGAATCACACATCGCTAAGTAAATAAAACATGGATTTAGCGTTGGTCGAGAACTAGCAATAAATTACGCTCAAACTTGTGGAAGGGGAGGTCTTGACTTACCTTTGAGATATGATTAAAGCTCAGTTTTGAAGGCCTCATAGTGGTTTCAAGATGAAGAACAACAATAATAACGTTGTTCCATCGCTTGGTTTTAAGTAGATACTTTGTTTCATATGCATTTACTCAATATCCATTTATTGCTTATAAAGATGTTTTGTTTTTTTTGTGTATATTTTGTCTCATTAAAATGATGCCTATTTCAGATGGTCACAGCCAATCAGACCGAAGATGTCTTAATATTATATAACATGTGTTAGTCAGTGCGCTCCTTACGTTGTTGAAAATAAAGATTTATTATGATTGTCTTAATATTCCTTTAATTAATTCTTTATCACAATTTATGACATACGGAATAGGTGTATATGCATGAACATTTATATATGATGATATATTAAAACACAGCTTGATTACTTCAGTGTGCTAGGTACAAAGTCTTTTAGTATTAATATAGTGAGTTTTTAACCAAATTTTGTATAAATTTCTATTTGGATCCTATTGGTCATTTGTTTTCTATCAGTTTTACACGTATTCTGGTTAACGTTATGATTTTATCTGCACTGAAGAGACATAATAAGTCGAAATGAGTATATGAAGAAACAAAATAAACAGTAACTTCGCTATGTCATTATTTTTTTAGCCATGCTGTTTTGTTCGTTGCTTGTTTGCAGATGTACTTCTTTGGTATCTTAAACACGAATGAAAAAGCAGATTATCCATACAATAATCAGCAAAATTGACTCAAATTTAAAGTTTAAGTAGCACCAAATGCACAGTTATCTCTTTGGAAGGATTTGTCGTCGCTCGACTTCTACAAATATTTCCAGTGATCTTAAATCTGTTTTTTTTCTCGAATAAACCATATGGGTTATCTTATCTGGCTATGATATTCAAATATTTATGGAATAACTACCAAAACCAAAGAGAGTTTTGAAAGAAAAAATTATTTTTGTAACGAACACTTCACAATTTCTGCCGTATAATTGCTGTATCTAGAGGTCAGTTGAAATACAAAATGGTGTACTGTATTTTCCATATACATTTTGTAAGAATCGGAAACACCGAAGGAACAGAACAAGATTACATACATCAAAGTCCAGAGACAAGGCAAAATTGACAACACCAGAAGACTGAAGACCAAGGCGCTACATAACCACAAAACATAAACACTACAAATACAGGTGTGAACTCTCAAAGAGTGACATCAGGTGCTATTTAGTAGGAAGGGTAAACATGTCCTGCTCTGTATACAGCACCCTTCACACTGTCAATTGGTCAATCCAGGGTAAAGAAAGAATCGGTAATGTCAAATCCGGGAAAGACGTAACCTAGTGGAAAATATCAGTTTTCATTTGTGACACCGACATTTCATATTTATCTTTGATTTCGTGGTGAGGGACATAGAATTTCTGAAGGGAAGAAAGGAACAACGGCGGCTGAACATTGCCCTGACTCAGTTTTTGTGACAGTGCTTTTGCTCTTCCCACAAAGTCACTGTATGAACTACAAACTCCAGTAACGAATCAATTGTGAAATCAACAATCCATATGCTGGGAAGGTAGGTATATTGCTGTTGAGAAATTATCACGAAATTATTAGGTCACTGTAAAGGCGTCACGTGCGGGTTGCTATGCTGACGTCATATTTTGTACTATTTGTCGTGTTCATGAATGAAGAATCCGTAAAAATATTGCGATAAACAATAGATTAACTGAGTGTGCTAAAATAGATCAAAGTACTCAGGTACTTCTTAGCCCCAAGAGCAAGATCGAACAGAGGTAAACTTCGGCACTCGATAGCATATTAACCATAATTTTTTTTTCAACGATATGTTAGTATTTAGACTCAGGCCGATAAGTGATTAGTTTTTAACAAAAGAAATGGAACTCTTCATTAAACGAAACAAAAAAGGTCTACTCAGATTGTTTTCCGTGGTAACAAATTCCAAAAAGTTGTTTCTAACAGGAAAATTGAATGATTTTTTAAATCATGTATTTCATTAAGGTATAGAAATAATGTAAGTGTTCGCCGTTTGATTGTCAAGTTTGTAATTAGTGCGTAAATTGCGGTTTAAGTGGGTTGAATTGGATGTCTATAATTCTGGATGAATTAAATATACATCTCCGGATTTTCTCCAAAATTGGCATACTGATTTATAAAGAATTGATGAATACGTGTGCAAATTTTCATTTCCGCCCTTCCACGCAATTACCCAGAATAAAACTCCAAAGTTAGTGTATTCTGCTACAACACTGGCTCTATTTTTAGAAAAGAAATCGAATTTACCTACATACGTCATGATTACCACTTACGAGTCAGAGGCCCATTCAGGTTATCGTAATTTGATTTTTGTCTATAGTTTGTTTTAATGTATTAAATTGAACAGTAAACATTCTACTCCGGTTCCAAATAAATATTTAGATACAGAAATCTAGAAACATTCCCGTTAATTTCGTATAATTTTACCATAACGGGGTACATTGATCCCTGTGAGTGCCTCGGCAGTGTTTATAAATAACATTTACCGCCAAATAATGAACACAATGGAAATACCACCCTCACTTATACCTTGGTTACGGGATATCATTTTGGATCTTGAAAATATACATCTTTGAAATCAATTATTTCATTTTTCCCCATCAAGATTAATCCTTTGACTATCTTTTAATACAGAAATTGTGTCCGCCCCCGGTAATTTTTTGCCTTTTAATAATATTTTATTGTCGCCAGGTTAATTTTTGTGTGGTCGCAGTGAAGACATTTAACATCAACTATAAACAATTTAACGTGCAATAGCAGACCGATTGCTAACTTTTATTTTGTAAATGTTTTTGTTTTACTAATGCATCGTTCCTCTGTGATTTATATACCCGAACAAGCTTAATATCTAGCCGTTACTATGGACCATCAACAGACAGCGTGTCTCTAAAATATGGCTGATGAAGTAGACGCCCACCTCATTAGCATGTTTAGAAGGGAGATAATTTCACACAATGACTTTTCGGACTGGACTGGTCTTTTGAGTTTCTATATCGGTAGGACAAGAAAAGATAATTGGGTAAACATGCAGAGTGATGTGAAAAGAGATAAAGTTAAAAAAAAACTGAAATTCTATCAAAAATAAGAAGTAGCTGTAATAATTTTCTGAATGTTAACTTGCTAAGTTGTTTTGAAATCGAATTTTCAAAAATCAATTCGATCAAAGCATTTAAACAGACGACTTGAATGAATGCTTTTTCTGATTTCCTTTCACGGGAAGTAGAGGGTGTTGATTTTGGAAAATTTAAATATCTTCAGAATTACTTTAAAAATCGGTGAAAAGTTATCATTAAAAACTATACAAAATTTTCTGTAAAACTGATGCTTTCTTTCATTGTCTCTTTAATCAGCTCCAAGTTGTAAAAGTTGATTATACAAAGCCCGTCAATATTTAAAGCTTATTATAAGGTTTCATAACTTGGCCTTGTCAAGCAATGAATGCCTTCACAAATTTTCTATTTACAAGATGTCAGTTTAAATTCTTTTACACCTTCATAAGTCGTCAACAAATCGTTCATTTTAGTTGTTTGTTCTATAATTATATAGATTATAAGCCAGGCAATACATATATTAATTATTTCATAATTTAGATAAAGAAAGTTTACTGGCTCATTAAGTGTGAAATACTGCAGATGTGATACTAATGTGATACTATGTTAATACTAACAAAATCATATTGGGGCCTTACTACTGTTTATGATCATGTTTACCGCGCTAAAATTCATGTGATATTTGTTTACAATATTATTACGACTCAGAGTATACCTCCGCAGTTAGGAATTAGTTGAAATATGCATTGTCTGAAATATAATCCCATCTGTTCAGTTACATAAATTGTCCATTTATTGCATTTGTTTCAAGATAATGTTTTTATAAGTTATCAAATATTCTTGTGTTTGCATTAAACATTCCAATGCAACAATTTTGTGAATTTAAAAAGTGTCTTGAATAGGGCGTTATTTAACCTGGTGGACTCCGTCTTATTTGATAGCTTAAGCCCCAAGCTACTTCGTAGCTCTTTGGTCTAAAAATCAGGTTTGATATTGTATTACAATGACTTTACTTAAAACTGCATTCTAAATATCATTTACAAAGATTCTGATATTGAGACGACAGTTCATTGTTCAATATTTTGATATTGAAAGCAATGTTCCATATTTGCAAAAAAAAAATGATTTGCACGTTTGGTAAATATAATTCTATTGGTAATTATTTATTTGTACAAACCATGGAGACCAAAAATAATTTTGAAATATAATTTACCGGTTTTGATTCAAGGAGATTGCATTGGGACATTGACAAGTTGACAGGAGCCGTATACTGAAATCGGACATGTTTGTCCTTTTTCTTACCGGAGTATGTGATGTACATTTGACACTTTTAAAGTTTGTCATCTTGTCTTAATTGGTGAACCGTTTGCTTTTCACTAGGGTTAGGCTTACATTGTTTTATACATGTAAGTGTTCAGAGAATAAGTCATAGAATGAAATTAAGAATTTATCGTTTTTTAGGAACACACTTTGCAACACACTCCATTGGTGACCACATAATTTCTTGTATAACGGCATGTTCGATGATAGACATTATAAATCGATGTAAATAACAGGAAATTGTAAGACTGGTACCAATGCTCGGCAGATATATTTGAATGAATTTTCCACCAGGACAATCATTGAAATGTGAATTGTGAGTTGTGGCCCAATCTGGCTGTCATTTTGGATAATGTACGAATAAGACATTGTACAACACATTAAACAGAAACAACCATAGAGTTGTATCCATCTTGGGAACTTTTTAAACTTTATCCTAACTCACACAAATAAATTACTTATATATAAGTTCTTTTATATTTTGTGTGAAATTACTAGTACCTCTTTCTCTCGATTGTTTCTCGTTTCTGCTTCCTCCTTCCATCCCTTCTTTATTGCTCTCTTTCCCTCTGCCGTTTTCTCCCTTCCTCTCCTTTATCCTGTCTGCTGTCTCCTTTCTATTGGCCCTGTCTCATTTTCCCTCCCTATCTTTTTTCCAAGTCTCCCTTTACCCTGTCCACCCCTTCATTGTAAGTCCTTGGAGTTATGAATTATAAATTGTTCTCCGGTTTCTACTGACCACTGATCATCAAAAACAAAATCCCGATTCCCGGTGCATTTATTTCCCGAAATCCCGAGCTGAAATTATTTATTTCCCGAATTCCGAGCTTAAAAACTTCCAAGCCCGGTTCTTGAAAAGGTCCCCACCCTCAGTTATTTAAAACAAAAATGCTATTTGATGTTTCAGTGCATTCTCCTGGACATTGGGGTCAAGAACTGTTCTAGGCTTGGAACCCAGTGGGTGACCCACTTGATGAACTTAATCAGGTGTGTATGTCTGAAAGGATGTATATTTTTCTGGTTCTGCACCTGGGTAGGAATAGATTCTGCATCATGGTAGGAATAACATTTCAGTAACATGCTACTGACGTACTAAAAATTATTAGCAAAATATGTTTTAAAAGGCCAGCCCAATTTGTCAACAGCTTGTACATATAATCATATACTCTTCAATAGTTTTTGCAATTTTCTGATTGTTCCCCCCCCCCGAAAAAAATGTGTATCAAAAACAGTTACGTAAGGTATATTATTGCTATATTTTTGTTCTACATTTTAAATGCCTTTTATTATTTTTTTCTTTATAGATATGTGTAGATTGTTTTTTTTTTTATTACAAGGAGAGTTGATACATTATGTTGAAATTTTAATGAGGGTCTAACTGGGGGATCAGATTCAATCTCGTATTCTTAGTACACAGCATATTTTATACAAGAGACATATTTGTTTGTACTAATTAATTACACTTTACGATCAGCAAAAATATAACAAAAATCATGTTGTATGTCGTATACATGTTGTACAAAAATGACCCCTCTTTAATACCCTCTTTAACTACAATACATTATTGATTTACGGACTCCCCACAAGGTGATTGTCCATTATTTTTTAGAAATTACTTCGTATTAAAACTTAGAGTATACTATGAACAACAACATATAAACAACATTTAAATGACATGGTATCAATATCTGTGAGTGAACATTACTGCAATAATAGAAAATGTGCCCATGGGACATGGATGCCCCCGTCATAGATATATCGGCAAACAGAAAGTAGATGAGCGACGGACTTGAAAAGGGAGACACGGTACAACTAATCATACCAAAGCTTCAGACCAAATATCAAATCATTCCTACATACACAAGCTGAGAAATCTTTGACGAAAATTTCGGATGTCCGACGTACGGACAGACAGACGTATGGACGGATGGACAAGGGTAAAGCGTTTTGCCCCCGTCGCCTAACGGCGGGGGCATAAAAAGTTTTGTCTAAAAAGTAAGAATAGACCCTTAATATCATATATGAATATAAGAAAGGCGTTTTCAGAATAATTGTGAAATGAAGATAGTTGACCCAGTTTCAAAGTTTAAGCCAAAACTCTACGGTTAGGACATGCAGACTTGAAATGATGCAGAACTAGTACATAAACAGAATGCAAAACCCTTCTTCATAAGGCATACATGCGTAATGCGCTTAAACCTGTGCCAGGGACCGTAATGAACTTACCTTTGAGGTAAAAGTGTTTGCTCCGTTTGTTGAAGGCCTCATTTTACTTCAAGATGAAGAACAACCATAACAGCATTGGTTCATTTTGTTAGGGATTTTGTCCCATGAACATTTACTCCATATCCCCTTTTTAGTTTATGTGAGAACAAAGAGACGTAGTCATTAAGCCGTTAATTTTGTTCTCGTATGTATGTAGGCCATTTATTTCTCAAAATTTGTTCAAATTTTGTCGAAAATAATGTAAGGTAATCTCTGGTGTGCGTATTTTTGAGGAAAAAAATCAATAGATTACACACTTGTATATATTCTGGCATATCAGCACTCGAAACATGGCTGTAAATATCCTCTTGTGTTCATTTAAGCCACTTAACAGTGTTTGGGGAGATGGTACTATTCGGAGAGCACTGAAAACCAAAACCAATTTTTTTGTTGCGAGTGTGTAAAAATTTGCCTCTCCAAATGGCTGTTCATTAATTTTGGTTCTGGCGGTGCTATATAAAGAATTTAACAAAAACCTTCAAAAATTGTATAAATTGCATTCAAGTGGCATGTGAATCTTTCATCTTCAAGGATGAAAATGAATATGATTTTATTTTGTTATGATAGTGTACAACAGATGACCTTCTAAAACAGTTTTGGAGAAGATTTGATGCATTTGCGAAATCGGTTAGATGGATATATCCACGGGAAACTCGCCATTTCTCTTTTATCAAGAAAGCAATAAATTGACCTTGAAGTTAAAGTTCAAGGTCACGGGTCATCACCTATGGTTAGTGCTAAACATGTTTTCTTCAAATTAAGTATCCGCTCAAAAGACAAAAGTAATACTAGCCCAGACATGATTTCTTATGGGCAAACAGACACTTTAATGGACGGACGGATCGCTAAAAGGAGCCCCAAAGGACAGGCTCTTATTTTATTTATTGATATGTGTTAATGTATTTGATTATGATACATGCTTTAAACATTTTCATCCAGCAATGGTATGACTTTGATATTCTTAATATCTCAAAATGTCGAAATCTACTAATTTTGATATTGCGTTGCTATGGACCTAACCAGTTGCCATGGCAACCTTTACATCATAGACAGTTTTTAAATCTGGCAGTTTTTTGTTCTCAACATCCAGAGTTTATACACACGTAAGAATCACAAGAAAAAAATACTTTGTATGCATATTTTACAGTAATGTTACAATACATAGATTGTTGTTAGTATATGGTTGCTAGGCAACGCAAATGATGCATGAAACTTAAAACTGTTTGCATTTTTAAAATTTAATAGACATTTCCTATCAGATATATCGATATGAAGATATTCTGTGAGGGGGCAGAAAACAGTCCTTATCATACCTTGTCCTCTACAGTGTTTGTTCTATTTATTTTTGTTTTGGTTGAAATATGAGTAATTATTACAACAAATACTAATACATGAATGATTTTGAGCCGAAAAACGAAAATATGTTAACATTGAATTTGTGAATTTTGCACAAAAATGACATTTATTTGGTATTTTGGTAGATTTGCGGTCGAAAATATCTCATTCTGACACAGAAACGAATATTTAAGTTCATTTTCGTTGATAAATGAATTAGATGTCGCCAGTAATAGATTGGCAAAGAGCACCACATTATATGATTTCAATGACATTTGCATAAAAATGCATTAAATATTATACAATTTTAAGTACTTCTTTTATGAAGAAAAACCCAAACGATGCATCATTATAATTGCAGCTAATTTGTCAGAGAAAAAAAATATTGTGCGAGTTTGGGCAATTTCAGACTATGCATAGAAGACAAAAAGGTAAACACGTTTTCAAGAATTTTAAATGAAAACTATTTCGTTTTTATAAATAAATGTGAATTTGGAATAAATTTTTCTCGGAAATATTGATTTTTTTCACTTGAAATGTCATGTCAGTATTTAAATGTATATGAAGTAAAATAAAAAAATTCATTTTTTTTTAAAAATATTCTTTTATTTTTTTTGTATTATATACTGCAGAAAAAAAACGTTTATCAACACGTTTGCAAGTTTAAATTATAACAAAAAGCTTAAATGTTGATAAATTCTGATCTCAGCTAAAATTTTTATATTTGTTTTACTTCAACCATAAAAAAAATCCTTCATTTTGTCCGGTACGGTGTATAAGATATCACATTCAAATTATGGTCCGAAAGGTAACATGGACTTTTTCCCCATAAGCGATTTTCATTTTTTTTTCAAATAGGTTCAAAAACCACTTTATGATCACCGTTACATAAATAATTCTGAAAATCAGAAACGTTTTGTTTTCTTTCGTTGCATAAAAACGAAAAATCTTACATTTTTGCATATCCCCTTATTCAATGTTTTTCTATGTTGGTGGAGTTTGCATAGATTATCACAATATTCATAATTTATGGACAGAAGTTATGCTAATGATTAGTTGAACTTAAATCCAGATAAGAAATGTTAACTTCAATCTATGAATTGAAATTTGGTAACCTGAAAACTTACACCAATTGTTGCTAAACTATTTTTTGTTCAGTATATTTGATTTCATCTTCTTTCATTTTTTTTTGTCATCTTATTTTTTTTTCATTAATTTTTTCGAAAATTTTCATTTTATTTGCGCAAAAGACAACTTGCAAAACTGAAATAAAACAGAATCTTTTATAACCGGTTATGTTTTAGATAGCAACACGGCTACACGCCGAGTAAAGGTACCACACGTTAATTTTGTTCTTTCTCCAAATATTATTTAATTTACATATTTTAAAATGTTACATACAATATACCTTACCGATAACATGCATGTTTTAGCTGATTTAGGTGTTTCTCTGAACCTTTGTAAAGTTGAAAAATTATATCTATAGTATTTGAATCTTTGATTTTATCCACACATTAGGAACATTAAGGGAGTACGAGTGTTAGAAATTTTGTAATTAGAATTAAAACGCTGGCCTTTTTTAAAGAACTTTGCTAATAGAATAACATAAGCAAAAAATTTTGGAAATCCATGTAAGTATTTTTGAGATATATGATATCAAAACTTTGGCGGGAAACAGTTCTCTCTAGAGTTTTCCTGCAATTTCCACAATTTGTTTCTGTGTCTTAGAATATATGAAAATATAATTGGAAGTTGATAAAATTTTATACATAGTCTATTTTGTGCATTTTAAAGTGACCTATAACCAAGAAAATATGGTAAATGTGCTAAAAAAATACCCTGTTTAAATTGATTAAACCCGATGATATCGAATGCTTCTGACACTCATACTCCCTTAATGACCAAAATGTTCATTTTGCAGACCTCAGATTATTGTGATTTCTCTGTCGTAGTAAATTTACATCAAAAGTACATTTTACTTGTGACCTCTCAAAATTAGAATTATTTCATGAATTTTCAGTTTTAATCCATTGTTTTTGGATAAGGCGACTTAATTACTTAATAAGCTATGACATCAATTATAAGAATGCAACAATAGAACAAAGAAATAAAGCAAACGAAACATCTGATTTCTCTCTATGGCGGCCGTTTCGAAAATTTAGAATTTTTGAAGTCGGCACAATCCAAAATCTTGACTCTAGTTCATGAAATTGCATGTTAGGCCTCTTGAAAACTAAAAACCTTTTCCTCGGGCTTAAATACTTAGGGCTTATCGAGTATTATGAAGTTTGATTAGTATTGTCTAGACAAATCTTACTGGAAACACTGCTATCTAAATACACTACAACCGGAAAACAAGGTAAAAAGGAATATACGCTTTTTTAGGATAGAGACGTCATTTTGGAATTTCCTCAAGTTAAGATTTTAAGGGATTTTAAAATCTTGTGAAAAACATTCCGTTGAAATTATTTCGCTCCAGTACTTTGCTTGTTCACTAAAGCATTTGTAATGTCTTTTTAAACTTGAAAAATAAGTTAACCATTTTAGAAATCTTTTGATGGGGTTTTGCTTTGTTTCAGATGCGCATGTCCACAAAATGTGTCTTCTTTCTGCTTCTTGTGATTCAGACCAGCAACTGTCTGAAACGAAATAATCCGAAACCGAATGATTTGTTTCCAAAATCGTTTTCGGAATGTGTGGATTATGTTACTGATTCCTCACTACCAAAACATGTAATTCAAGCCATTCAGAGTCATTGCTTGGATCGTTTTATTTCCGTTGACCAGAATCATAATTGGGCCAAGAGGTTTACTACTGAAGAACAAAACTATATCAGATCACTATTCCGCAATGTTATCATAGATGCTTCCAAAACCACCAATCATCACCGACGTAAAAAAAGAGATGCGAGCCTGTTTTCCACAAGAAGAGTCCGTACTGAAATCAGAGCATCAGATAAACAATGGAATGACTTTGCAAACAATGTCAGGAGGCTGAAATATGACACGGTAAGACTTTTTCATATTTTGCATTCTTAAGAAAGGAGAGTTGAGATAACCCTAAATCTGTCTTCTCGTTTAATGTTGATTTTTTTCCCTAAAATATCCAGGATTTATTGTAAACAGGTTCACGTATAATTTAGGAATTTTGGAAATTTGTTTTACCATTCAGTGTTTTCTCAAAGATACCATATCTTCTCATAATTTGGATAATCCCAGAACTTATTTTAATGTGTAAAACGGCTCTAATTTGAATTGCATATGGATCATTATGAATTTTTAAAACTCTGAACTGGAATACTTAGAATGAAGATCAAAGCAATACTGTCGGAAAATTTTACTTATATGCATATTTTAAAAGTTCAGAAAAAATAAGCTTAAGAGTCTTTTAGAAAAAATAAACATAAAGGATATATACAATTTAAAAAATATCACACGTATGCTGAATTATATGCTTTCCAAAAATGACTTTTGACTTTTTTATTTTTCATAATTTTATTAGCTCACCTGACCCGAAGGGTCAGTGTGAGCTATTGATATCACTTGCAATCCGTCGTCCGTTAAATTTTTCACATTTTCATCTTCTCCTGTGAAACCACTGAAACAAATCCAGCAAAACTTTACAGGAATGATGTATGGGAGGTCCTTTACAAAGATTGCTCATTTCGTTCCGATCCGACAAAAAACATGGCCACCAGCGCCGAACTTAGGTTTAACATTGGACCCTATTGGAAAATCACATTTTCATCTTCTACTCTGAAACAACTGAAGCAAATTAAACCAAACTTTACAGGAATGATGTACTTTAGGTCCATAACTAAGATTGCTCATTCGTTTCTTTCCGACAAAAACATGACCGCCAGCGTGGGACTTAGGTTTAACATTGGACCCTATTGGAAAAATCATATTTTCATCTTCTCTGAAAACACTGAAGCAAATTCAACTAATCTTTACAGGAATGATGTACTAAAGGTCCTAAACAAAGATTGCTCATTTGGTTCCGATCCGACAAAAACATGGCCTTCAGTGCAGAACATAGTTTAACATTGAAGCCCGGCATATCTTTTAGTTTTTATTACTCCCCTTTGGGTCGTTGTCTCTTTGACATATTCCCCGTTTCCCTTCTTTTTTGTATTAAAACCATCCTTTTTATCATCTTCTCTGAAACTATTCAAGCAAATTAAACTAAATGTATAGAAGGTCCTTTGCAAAAATTACTCATTTCAATAGGATCAGACAAAAAATACGGGTGCTAATGGAGAACATAGCTAAACATTAGACCTCATTGGTAAAAAATATTTTTGGTCATGCATGGCATAAAAGCATTTTGTCAGGTGAGCGATACAAGCTCAGTCTCTGAGCCTCTAGTATATCAATGCAGAAAATATGGAGTTAGAGCGCTACTTATAAATTACTTGTCATAAAAGTAGGATAGCCATTTTCACGAGAAATGACACGCTTAGTTTTAGGGGTACTGTTTAACGAAACATTAAAAAAAAACATTTCATACACCGTAAGACCCCTCTATAATAAAGTTGAGAGTTAGGGACAAAATGTATCTTATACTGGAAAAAAAATTGACCAGAGTGTTGTCGAATTCATCCTGTATTCGGCTCCGTATAAATTTTGCAGTATCATATTGTCATGAACAGAACAGAATAAGAAGATCCTCTCGTTTTAAAAACTCGTGCAAACCTCTAGGAAAATGACGTCATTGTTAGTGCAGACAAAGCTAGCTACATACTGTTCTTGAGAGAGAAACACTCAATCTCGACTGTCCGGTTAAGGAGAAAGGAATTGAAAGTTCATTCGGATAAACTTCTTATACTCCCAGTATTAGATTATTAAAATCAGACTTTTGTTTTAGCACTCTTTGGAATCGAAGAGGATGATGAAACCAATCAGCTCTCTTGCATCTCCTGGATCCCTTAACTTTATACACGCAAGCATCGATAGATTCGGGTCTTCAAAATGCACCATTTAGCCTCTTTCTAAGGTCTTTACTACTTCATTGGCCGTAGTCTGAGAGAGCTTGAAAGGTAACTGTGATAAAACCTTCTCCACCACGCGCGGCGTCCATTAGAAGTGGAGTTTTAAAAAATGTAAAGATCTTCTTAAAAACCTATCCTCAACCAGTTTCAAACATTTCCATAGCATACAAAAATTTAAAAAAAATTATACTTATTATATAGAGGACGGTGAAAGATTGAAATTTCTCAGTGAAAGAAAAGTGATAATTAACTGTGAAATTATTTTCCATAATTTCACTCTAGGAAGTGACGTCACAATAGACGTCGTCAATGTTGTTGTTAAGTAAACGTCTCAGCGGATTAACATGAAAAACGTAGTTCATGAAAAGAATCTCAAATTAAACCAATAATTATAAGAGAACTGATCTATATAATAAAAACAATAACTAATCCTAGATTCTGATTATCGAAAATATTCAACTCATGATCGAAAAACACTGTAATTCACTCATGCGCTGCGCGCATTCGTGAATTACTGCGTTGTTCGATCATTCGTTGAATATTTTGCGATAATCAGAATCTCGGATTAGTTATAGTATAATTCTCTACCATACAATAAAATGATAACAGTAATTTTATTTGTTACACCAATGTTTCTGCACTAAAATGGAGAACACAGGAACACCTATGTCCTAGTAGGGAAAGTCAAAACATATGTTGTAAAGAGCCACACCGAGTCAAGTAATAGGTAAAATGAGTATGACGTTATCAAGATGTGAGTAAACTCGAAAAAAAAAATGCTGTCGATCAAAATCTTAATTGTTGCGATTGATAAATTTTAATCCATGTCATGATAACAGAAAAAGAAATGTTTATTGTTGATTAATCCGCTCCGAGGTAAAACAACAGGGTTAAAGTTGGCGTCAAATACAAGCACTATCAATTTTAGTGGATCAAATTGGAGTTGTATGTAAAAATTATTATCTGAAGATTTCATCGACGTGTAAACGTTGACTTTTACTCACTTAAAGTGAGGGGGCTGCGTATACACAATGGAAAAGTTCCTGTAAAATTAACTATTTAAGAATTAAATGCACTATTTTGAAGTTGCATCGAAGTGAATGAGTTGTGCAATTTTCACGCCATATGCCGGAGAAGTGGGAATATTACTGCTCAAAAACAATTGGAAAGTCGAAATCATCACACTTGTCGTAAAGTTTTGTTTTCAGACGTCCAGAGTTGTCAATGTAGAGGTATAGGTCCAGGTATGATGCTGATGATGCTGTATCAGTGATCTCTTTCATTTCGAGTTCATTTGGGTATATAAGATGAAGGTTATCCTTAAATTGAGGATTGTTCAATGGAACAACATCATTTATAAAACGGAACTGAAATTAAAGGATAAGGCTAGCTATTGCATATTCACATGCCTCTAAGGTCTTAAGGGGTTTTATGTATTAAATCATAAATTATTACTTAAATTTTGGCGCTCATTTGAACTCTTCACAGGCATTTATGAAGTTACATTGTGTACGTGACGAAAGAAGATGACCTTCCAAACTTTCAATGTGATATTTCCTTTCAGTGTAAATTATCAACTCTTTTGAAATTCGGTGATGGATAGTGACAATTTGTATTTTACTACAGAAAAAAATTGATGATTACCTTTAGATTAAACGTAATCCATAATTACTGTAAGGAAAAGTACCACGTTTGACCTAATTCAGGCTATGCTGTCTGTATTATTGTGTCTATACTAGCTAGGTACTCCAACGAAGACTTTTGTAAGCAAAGTTTGATAATTTATCAACTTTCATTGCAAAAATCCATAATGATGACATGGTGCATGAAGACGTACGTTAAGTGTTGTATTTAAATTACAACCCATACTTTTCAACTGCAAAGTTTTAAATAGATTCATTTCACGGCAATTTTAATTTTTATTGCTGCGGTCAAGCAAGTGGCAAAACTTTCAGTTTACACTACAATGTAGACATTTCACATCGATGACTCTTACACATTGTGTAAATTTGGGGTGTTAATCTTGACTTTATTACAATAAAAGTTTTGCCACAACCTTGACCACAGCAATACTTGTTTTTGTAGTTTTCTTGAATTTTTGTCGTAGTGGCCAAAGCGCCGTAACTCCAAATAATTTGGAACCAGTTTATCCTTGGCTCTTAATAGAACTTTTAAAAAAGAAGAAAGCCAATACCGGAATGCAATTTTTTAATTATGTTAATTAATCCTTAATTTATTTTTTTTTGAGATTAAAAGTCTAATTTTATATTATGGAAGCAGATAACTATCTGCACCGTTTTATTCATTGAATGCGAACATTAATTTTTTCGTTGGAGTACCTATACTAGCTCCATAATCTTTTAAACATCTTTTTAAATGGTCTTCCGATTGTTTAGATTTTATCTGTACTGAAGACATAATTGGTTGAAATGGTCGTATACAGAAGGTAAATTAAGAGTAACTTTGGCATTTAGTTATGTTTCCACTAGGTTGATGCCTCTTGTGGTGGACTGTAGGTCCCATAGGGCATTCACTAGCACAGTAGTCAATGTTTCGGTATTGTTTTTCTAGTTTTTTGCAAATTTTGTTGAAAACAAGGAAGTATCTTTAAGCATCCCTCTCTTTCGTCGCTCTGTCTTTAGCTGATCTTTGCTTCTCTATTTAGATCCTATTGTTCTCTATCAGTTCGCACACATTTCGATTTATGGATTTCCAAATGTTTATATTCTAACTGCACTGAAGAGACATAAGTTATGAAATGGCCATATGCAGAAACTGAATTCACAGTTATTAACTTCGGTATTAAGTTATTTGACAGGAATGGTGTACGGATGCCATTGACGTTGATTATTCTGATATGTTAAAAAATGACGGCACAATGACGTTTTTGTAAAATAACAAAGGTTCCTGTAGCGATGGCATCGTTCCTCTTGGATGTTAATGTTTATTTGCAATTACCGGTATTTAGATGCAATGATTGTAAGGTTTCAAAGCAATCTCAGTCCTCTCTGCCAAGAGGGAATTAATTTAATTATATTTTACTGCATAAATTAAAGCAATGGGATTGGGCTGAACTTATTACATTTTAATGTAAGCCCTCTCCCTACAATAAAAAATGACATGACAAAAAGCAAACATTACAAATATATCTATAGAAAAGATCACAAAAAATCTTAAGTTGGAATATAATGATATAAAAAAAATGAAATGCAGTATACATCACATAACTCATAGGTATCTTTTAGTATTTTTATATATTGCAAGACTTTTTCCGGTAAAAAAAAGACTGCACCAGCAAAAACAAATTATGCATGACAATCCTTGTAAAAACAGCTAACGATACCGCATTAAATTAAATCATAGTGTCCATTTTGTTAGTCATTTTTAAATAAAAAAAATAGCAACTGCTATGTACGCTCTGTTAGTAATGTCAAAATTAGGTCTAGATGTGCCCTTAAATCATCTTTGTCTGAAAAAAAAATTACATTTTAACAACATGCGGATTTAAGCCACCGACTTTTTTACCATCCCCAAAAATATAATTATCCTGTATTAAGATAGTTCGACAACAAAAACCGGCGCATTTGCGAAACACAAGTTAAATGCGGAATGGACTTGATTTTCAAGCCGGAATATTCCTTTTTGGACTTTACATTGTGAAGTCATACCAGATTGACATACACTTTCCCGCGAATTAGCTCCCTTTTCCCGTAAATATTGTCTATTTCGTAAACTATATAAAATATCTCTCTTAATCAAACGGTGACATATAGATTTTTTCAGCTCAACATATAGCTAAAATGCATACATCTGAAATATTAAAAAATATAAAAAATCTATCTGATATTTATTTCATATGAAAGCTAAACATTAAGCAAGTTCTCACAGTTCCTTATATATTCTTTGTAAATATTGCTGAAAAATACTGAATTTGGTCCGATTTTCAAACCCTGATAGCAGAAAAAGATGATCAGTGTCATATCATTTTTATTTTATTTTTTGAATATATGGGCTAAGAACTACACAATATCTTAAAATGAAAATATTCTGTCTTATATTTTTATTAGGCTCGAACTACCTTTAATACACGTTTTAACGTGTAATCATAACACATCTTTACGAACTGTACGTGAAATTGAAATATTATAGAATTGTTAATGAATGATTAGGCGGTTTTCATACCATTTTCGGGATTTATATGCCCCTATTCTTTCCTGAAAATCCCTGACAGATAATTAGAGTAATGCTCTAGAATATTCTTTATCCCCGAAGCAGCGCAACGATTTGGATACTATTTACACAATAGCTTTTGCCCAAGGATACCTTAGGCCAGTTCAGAGATGAGGCCTGATTATTTCTGTAGGAGTTATGCCCCCTTTTTAACTTCGAAAAATTTCCAATTACGTGGAGTTTCAAATTCTAAAGCGGCGGGATATTTGTCATGTATGACAAATTTCTATAATTTCAAAATTTAACATCAAATTGACACAGGTGGAAAACTAGTAAATTACCCATACGAATATTGTGCATTAACTATAAAAAGTATGCATTTGTTTACAGTACGTCAACATTTTGTCAGACAATATTTAACTTTTTACTACAAGTTACTGCTTTGAATCTTGGGAGGAAGAAGGAACAGATGGACTGACGGACACTGCATTATACGGTATTATAAAACAATATCCAGCAACTTCGTGCGGAAAAGACTAATAGCTTTAGTGTACTAAAATTCACAAACTTCAGTTTTATCACAATCTTTGGACATATTAAATCAATAGTTGTACCAGTCTTCAAAAAAAAATGACATCACTTTTTTGGAACGGGGAATGAATCTTGGAAAATGTTTGTTTCATTACCTGCATAACAATGCTGTCGTATCACTTTCATCGCTGGTTCAAGTTGGGCAAGACCTCCCTTGTCATGTAGACTTCAAATATTCAAATACAGGTACACTATTTTTTGTTTTAAACATGTTTGGTTTGATGTGGCACTTTTCACTTTTTTTATAAAAAAATTATAACCTACATGCAACATGTCAACATCCAACTAATGTAATACATCTATTGAAATAACTTCGGTAACTGTCACATGGCCGCGTGACAATAATTGATTGACATGTCCACTTGGATACAAGCCATATATTGAACTAATATTTATTCCATCACGTGATATTTTGATGGAAGGATCGTCCGAAGACTCGCCCACCATCAAAATATTACTAGATGGAACAAATATCAGTTATATATATATATAACTTGTGCATTCGTTTTGGTACACTGGACATTCGAGTAAATAAATAACAAAATACGGAAGTTGCTGTTAATTTATTTTCTGCATTTCGACATTAATACATTACGTCCTCATACGGTGAGCATGGCGTTCGACCTGCCGAAACATTCTCACATAAAAAAGTGCCCTGAACAAGATACTGACACATTCATTTAGTAATTTAATTTTGAAATTAATCAACCCATTTGTATAATAACTACAGACTCAGAGCCTGAGCCTGTATCCTTAATTTGAGAAAATGACTTACAGCATGATATTCTGTGCTAGTGGCAATGTTTTTCTTTGACAAATTGGAATGAAATGAACAATCTTTATAAAGGACCATCTAAACATTATTTGTGTCAAGTTTGTTGAATTTTCTTCAGTATCAGAAGAGATGATAAAAATGATTTTTTTTGAAGTAGGATCCAATATTAAAAACAAGTTCCTCGCTGGCCGCCACATTTTTATGTCAGATCGGAACAAAATAAGCTATCTTTGTAAAGGACCTTCTATTTAGCAATATCAAAACCATAATGGATGTCGAGATAGAAACGATAACTTTCGGTGGAATGCCATGATATACAATAAAAATGTGAAAGGATACATGCATCCTACATTTCTTAATTGTACACCTGATGTATCTATAGTGTATACTTTCAGAACAGGTAACATCTTTGTTTATGTGACCCATTGATCATTCTAAATTAAAAGTTACAACTTTTTCACAACAATGCATTAAAACACAAGTAACTATAACGTCAAATGATGTCGATAAATCATCATAATTTCTACAAATTTTGTCCCCATTTTTTTGTCAGGTATATGACATACTTTATGTAGTTGTACATATTGTATTTTTTTCAGAGATTTATGTGTATTGTATTTCACTATGTTTGTTTTCTAGAAACGCATTTTTTTTTAATTCAATGTGTATTTCTTTATTTTCATAGCTAGTGCTACCACACATATTCATATATCTCAACAGCAATATGCAAATGCCCAAAGATTATTTGTTTATATGGTCTCTTCAATTATTTAAAGATATTCCGAAAATTATTTAACCTTTAAAGTAATTGATTCAGTCTTGCGGGCCAACTCCTGCAGAATTAGTTATAACAATTTCATTTGCTCAATTGATAAAAGGGATAGGACACAAGCTCAACTAGTTTAATACAATTTATGATACCTCAGTATGTATTATATTTCGGCACCAGACACTTACTGGCTATTCGAATAAAAGCAAGTTTGTGGTTTCGCATCTGGAAATACTGTAGCTGCGAAACCGTAGCTCTCATGGTCCTTGTGCAGATTTATTGATAGTTGCTAAATGGTCCGCCAAATCTGAAAAAAGATAAAAGGACATATAAAGCTACGGTTCCACGGCTAGAAATACTGCGATTGGGTCTCGGAGAAACCGTTAAATTGTTATTATCCCCATAGTCAGTAAACAGGAGTATAATACTGCGCCATAATCACAGCATGCAACAGTTTGAAACAATTACTTAAAAAAATGAATAAAAAAAATTATGTCCTATTAGAATGTTGATTAAAGAAAACTGGAGTCCAGTTAGTTGATAGAAAGAGTTACTTTTCTTGTTGAAAAGTGATTTATATTTGAAGACTTTCAAGTTAATAACCTAAATTAGCAACCAAAAAAAAGTAATAATAAAAAACAAAATAAAAAAACAAAAACAAAAAACAAAACAAAATTAATAAACAAACAAAAAATCACACACGGCCCATGATATTGAAATATACATGTACTCGATGTGATTATTAGCTTCCCTCCCCAAGAAAAGTTAACGTATTTTAACGAGATTTAGAAGCTATCATAAGGTTTTCTACTTGTAATAACAAAGTCTACTTAATGGTGCTATAGATATTTATTTGCACTGTATGTACATTTTCAAAGTTCGAGAGAAAAATCTAAATTTGCAGTTTATCTTAACTTTCAAAGTCGACAAAAATGTCCATTGTTGTCATACAATTGCAAGCTTGTGATATATAAATTCAGAAGGGCTCGTTCCATGACAAATATCGACGTGAAAACTGTCGATTCCTTATTGAGATTTTATTAACCTAATTCTCAAAGTAAGACCAGACATAAAAAGTTTAGTGGTATAGTTACAATTATATAAAAAAAAAAATGGAGATTGTTATGCTTTGCCCTGATAATTACATAGAATTATTAGTTATAAAATATCCTTTTTGTTTTAAATACATTTATCTAAAATTTGTGTTTTGAAAATAAGAATTTTTATAAAAAAAGTTTGTCCATTCTTGCAAGAGGTATGGGCACTTCCAATAAATTTTGTTTCTTTGTTTCAAAAATTTGAAAATAATTCTTATCATGTGAAAGCTTACTTACTGGCCATCCAATACACTTTCATTTCAAAAAAAAAAATTAAAAAATAATAAATAAATAGATAAAAATGTGCAGACTTTTCATACTTCTACATACATATATCTACAACTTAATTACATACATGTACCATTTGAATGCCATTGTGCTTTGACATTTAACAACAATTTTGGTAAATTTTGTTGCATAGGTTCACAAGGAATAAAAAAATATAATAACTGTCATTGAAAGTTCCAATACACTCTCAACAGGAATTTGGATTTCAAAATATTGTTTACATGTAGATATTTTAATGTGTCTTATGTTGCCATACAACGCATTTTAAAGTCTTATTCGGCTGATTCAAGTTTACAAACAACATTAAGGCATGTATGTGTGTGGTCCGAAGGAGGCAGGCATAACGGACCTCTTTTTACATGACGTTTAACATTACCCGTGCGTATTTGAGCATATCTTAAAAAAGGCCTAAAAAGGGAGATCATTCATGGCTAAGAGACCATAGTCCTTTGTTATCTGATAAGTTAAAACAAAATTAACACAATATTCCTCATTTTTTTAGAAAGAATTGATACACATAGCAAATGTCTCCTCCCAACAGGTTCAATGGTTGGTTTAATGACAACACTAATTATCAAACATTCTATACCTTGCAGTCAGGATCAAGAATGTGTTCAATAAATGTTCCGTCAGCAAACGTAGTTGTTTGTATTCTTTTGTATTTCAGATTTCACCAACTGGGCGAAGTAAATATGATATTATTGCTGATATCCATGTTACTGCAATCAACAGTAGTCACTTTGGACCGAACTTTGCAGGATGGCACAGACTCTATTTAATAATGTGAGTTAATTGCTTAAAACGCATTTGCATTTGAAGGTGTTATTAACGCATCTCAAAATGAAATTACAAATTTATGCGACTTTAAACCTTTTACTTTTTTCTTATGTTTGCAGTTATATAGTTGTAAAAATCAGCTATTTATATTCAATAATTCTATTACATGTCATAATTTTAGCTTTTGCATTCATTTAGGTCAAAACGATGTTATATCGACCGACAGCGAAGCTGGAGGTCGAAATTCATTTTGTGGTCGATATTACATCGTATTGAGCTAGTTGAAAGTCTA
>MJUU01020425.1:69447-113131 GCA_002080025.1 Modiolus philippinarum
CCAAACAAGGACGTGAAACAGCTACAAGCACGGAAATAAAAAGACGACATTAAAAACTAAGGCATTCATAGTGTGAACTCCCATGTAAACCGGGAGTGACATCAGGTGCTCTGGAAGGGTAAGCATGTCCTGCTCCGCTAGCGGCACCCGTCACACTATCAGTGAGTCAATCCAGGGTTGAGTCAAAACCGGTTATGTCAAATCCATGAAGACGTGAAATCTAGCTGAAAAATGATATCATTGTAGTAATTGATTGATATAAAAATAATGTAATTAATGTAATTGATTGATATAAAAAATCGTATCAAGTGAAAACACTTTCCATTACTGAAGTTCTGAACATGTACAGTCATGGAACATATATATGTATTCGTGATTTTGAAGATTACCTGTACATTCATTATAATTAAATTCATTCTGCTTCGTATGGAAATCCCCGTTTATGATTGGTTACGAGTACTTCCGATCATTTCCGTAACTGTGTTTTATCAGTCAGTAAAACTACAGACGCACGTGACTCCTTGACAACCGACATAAGTAAACAAAGAGGGCGGAGTAATCCAAACTAGGAAATGGTGCATCATCCAAGAATTTCATTACGTTATCTAGCGTGAAGACTTGCATTCCATTTATAGAATGTAATTATAAGTATTGAATGCAATATTTTGTAGTTTTACTGTCGTGTAAAAGGGTGGACCATAGGACATTTTTCACATGAAGCGCTAGCGCGCTTCATTCAAAATGTGCTACGGACCACCATTTTACACTCCAATAAAACTACAAAATATTGCATTCAATTCTTAAAAAATGGTCAAAATTCTGCAGAGCTTATTTTTTTGTCAGATTTTCATGAAAATGGCATCATTAAAAAGAGCTTGACAATCAACTACTTCAAATCATTCTCACTTAATTTTGATGCTGTATTTTTATTGACTTTATTCAAACTCAAAGTAAAATATCTACTTCACAATTTGCAATAGTTATATAGGAAATTTTGACGTCGAAATTTTAAACTTGTCTTTAAGTTATGTCTTTAAATTATGGCAATATCAAAGCCACGGCATACAAATTATATAATAATTATAGGTAAAGCTGTTTTTTATATGAAATATACTTTAAAATTTCAAAATCACGAATACTTGTTTCCCATTACTGTATATTTTTGAACTATCCTTATTATGAAATTTTCTTTTTAAAAAATATTTATATGTTTTAAAATGAACTTCCTACATTTCAAAAGTTTGTTTGTCAAATACATTTATTTTCTTCTGTATATATGAGGTTGAAAAAAACAAGAAATGATTCAAACAAAACGTGTCTTATAAAGTATATTTTTGGATGACATATGCAACTTTTCAACTAAACATCTTAAGACATATCGAAATGATAAGGTTTATTAACATTATTAATATATTTTTCATATAAGTCAACAAACAAAATAATGTGACATACAATTGTTATTTTTTTTTCAGAATGGAGTCTGCCCTTGGTGTGTCAATACCATATTGGGACTCCACGTTTGATTATGAAATGAAGGATCCAACTCAATCAATTCTTTGGACGAATAAGTATTTCGGAAATGGATTTGGCATGGTTAAAACGGGACCGTTTGCCAATTTCCAGACTCCAATAGGACCTTTGTTTAGAAATATTGGTAGTGATGGCTGTCTGTTTACCAATAGAGGGGTACAAAATATACTAAAACAATGTCGACTTAGAGAGATTTCAGATCCATATGCAGAGATGGGAATGTCATTGGAAGGTCAGCACAACAGTGGCCATAACTGGGTAGATGGTCAGATGAATAATATCGAGGCTAGTCCACATGACCCGTGTTTCTTTAATCATCACGCCTTTGTTGATTATATTTGGGAATTATTTCGGACGAAACAGAAAACTCTTGGAATAGATCCAACGAAAGATACATTTATACCACCAACGAACGTTACCTTTCAGAATCTTTCTGATCCTGCTGTTGGACTATCAGGATTCTATAACATCGATGGATATTCCGAAAGAATAGCATCAATGGTACAATATGTACCCCGACCAGTTTGTCCCAAATGTGGACCTAGTCCTTATTTATATTGCGACAATGTCAAACTCGTCTGTGTGAGTACAAGACGTAATCCAATGGAATACTACGGAAGACAGGAAGAGGCAATGCCAACAGCTATGACTTATGGGATTAATAGTGGTGGATCTCATTCCCATCCATTCCCATTCTATGAACGTGACGACCGTAGTCGTATGGACTCGGTGACTATGAATTATAATCGCAATAGCAACAGCAATGGTAGATCTAATATTGGTGCAGGTATATTTAGAAATGGTATCCCCAATGCATTACAAAATGGTAATCAAGGTCGATTTTCAAATGTCGGTCCTAGTATAATAAGAAACGGTAATCAAGGTATATTTACAAATGTTGGTCCCGGTGCAATAAGAAATGGCAATCAAGGTAGATTTATAAATGGCAGACCAGGTATATTTAGGAATGGTGCTTTTGGTCCAAACCTTGACAATGTGGTTAATTTTCCGGTTGACATAAGTTTAGGACCTGCAACTCTAAATCAAAATGAACCTATAAACCTCAACATATTTGAAGGGGCACCTTTTAATCCTGTAAATGGTTTTGGTCCAAATCCTTATTTTTCATTTCCAATGCGCACATTAGGGGAAAACAGCTTACAGCCCTTTTGGAATGAAAATGTTGGTTTCAATTATTATAATACAAGAGACATTTTTGAAGTCAACGGTTACAGTTTAGCACCGTCTGGCTTTTCTCGATTCGAACAGGCCTTCAACGTCCTTTTGCCAAACAGAAGCCCTTTTTATGCAAAATACTGAATTAGTTTGTACGAGAAACACAATCATTAAATATTCAACCAAAGCTTTACTTGTAAGTCAAATTGTTCATGTCATCGAAGGTGTATGAGTACTAAGACATGCCCTAAGACCATTTAATGACAAATCTTAGTCCTAAGTTTGTTCATCAAATATCTCTTAATTTAGGTTTTATCTCAAAACGGATCCTAAGTTTATAACAAGTGTCTTCACCATCTTAACTTACAAAATAGAGCAAATTATTTGTATTTCTCCAGGCAAATGTTTTTAAATTGGCTTTATCAATTTTTATTTTTTTAATAAAATATACTTACTATTGCATTGTACGGTAAATATTTTCATTTCTAAATATTAATAAATTGCCTCTTAATTTTGTTAAAACTAATTGCAATTTTTTTAATCCACAAAAGGTTGTAATAATTTCTAAAATATTTTTAAATGATTTCTGTGCATTCGTGCAGTTAAAATGTCAATAAAATTGTTTTCCTAAGCTTAAAAAACAAATTAAGCATACTTTTGATGACACGGCTCCTGGGATCTTTTTGCTGTTTCTGCCATGAACACTGACCGTATAATATGCGAACAAAAACACCATATTGCTAAGGATAATTGTGATTTTGTGTAAGTACTTTTGTACTGAGCATAAACCTTAAATGACAAAACGTTTTTTAATTAAATCTTCATAGTAGTAGTCTTTTTCATATTTCAAACATACAGATTTAAGTTATCCACTTATACTTAATCAATTGGCTCATTCATACAGCATGTTAAGGCCCTGTCACATTACAACGTTCTAGCCAACGGGTGCCGACGTTCGCGATTTTTCGTAAGAACGTTCGCACTTGCCGAAAAAATTGAAGAAATTCTCTTGTTGAGCGCATTCATAACGTCAGGTAAGCGACCTACAATGCACGGAAAACGTATCCATAACTTGTCTACAACAAAACATGAAACAGCGTATGATGAAGTTTCAAAGGTGTTTTACTAGCGCACTTGACGTATATCGAACGCATCCATAGCGGTCCTCCAGCATTCATCAGACGTGTATAGCGATTTGGACGATCTTTCGTGAATTTAGTTGGAAATTTTTCATCTTAATGTCGTTTCCAAAGATAGAAATTGATAGAAATGCCGGCGAAAAATACGAGAAATTTGCAGGAGGGATAGGTCCCCAAAAATCTCAAAATTAATTTTTATTTGAATATGTCAGTCTGATGCGGGGTCTGATGCTGAAATAAAGCAGCTATTTAAATTCCATTTGATTTTGTCTTGCTTTTACCATTGTTTTTATAATAAAACATGGGCTAATACTTTACTCCTTAGTTACAAAGACACTTGAATGGCGTTCTTTTCACGTTTAAAACAACTGTCGACAAAACTACAACAAATCGCACACATTGCATGCATTACGTAGCTCTAGCCTTCGTCTAACGTGTGCATAACTTATTAACAACACGTTGGCGATTTAGCATGTTAAAAATTTACAGACGCACCTAGCGTTCAACACCTCACGCCGACTTGTGTCGACGTGTTTTTAACATGTTAATTGCTCTAACTTATACAACGCACCCCAGCGTGTAAGAAAGTAAGTGAGAACCCAACCGTCAGTCAAAAGAACGAACAACAATCCATGGACAAAGGATTCTAACACGTCGGCACACGTTGGCTTTGTGTGTTATAGTGTGACAGGGCAATTACTGAAAGTTCCCTTCACCAACTTTGTTTTATTTCTATAAGTTTCCCAAGAGTATATGAGGTCGGTAACTTTTTTATGTTTTTTTCAACTGTATCAAATGCTGTCATCAATCATAGCAACTTGCAGCAAGCATTTTTATAGATACCTCCACAAAAAGAGTGAATAAAATTCAAAATTGTTTTATATTTGACATGTGTGATACAGTTTAGTCATTAAAACACACAAATTTGATGTTTTTATTTTATATGCCAACCTTACATAAAAACACTGTAAAATTTATCCTTCGAAAGAAATGTATGAAATTTTGATCAAATATGAATAGAACTCAATTGTATACAAATTATGAACTTTTCAACAAAACTATCACGCATGGTTATTCTGAATGTAAATCAATTAGAATCAAAATTCATTTTGAAAATTTGAAAAGCATAAAGTAAAAATAACATAAAAAAGATAACAAGAAAGACTTACGCCTACACAATCACATGCTACTGTGTACCAATTAACTGCACAAGAAAAAAACAACAAATAAAAGACAAACGTTTACAACGATAGGAACTCTTATACAGCCGGACTTAATATCGGCACTAGCAAAAGTCAGTGCTTAAATCGCTTTATGATACCCACACCTGGAGACGTCCCGTACAATCGGTTTGAGTTAAATTTATTGCGTTTTGCACAATGATGCCACATACATGTTTTGTTTAGCCCATGGATGCGGGATTGCTATTACAAAAATATATTACTTCTTAAAGTAGTTGCCACCTTTGATTTCAGACATTTCGTAAGATATTTGGACTCCTTTGTCTTTCGGAATATCATAGCATGTAAAATATTTTGACATGAACACCATTTTACATCTTATATTACAAAAGTAAGTATATTTAAGGTAGATCGACACTAATACATGGCGTATTCGATCACCGCATAGCAAATACGGAATTAACTTTATTTTTAAGCCGAAAAATTCTTTTCTAAACCTTCAATTGTGACGTCATAATAAATTGACACATTAATATGATTCACTTTCCCACGGATTATCTTCCTTATGCGGTAAATATTTTCCATTTTGCAAACTACGTAAAATATCTCTCTTAATCAGATGGTGACATACATATATAGATTTTTCAGCTCAACAGATAGCTGAAGTGTATCTCTCATAAATTAAAACAAATAAATGTATTAGATATTTATTTTAAAGGAAAGCTAAACAAAAAGTATGTATGTTCTCAGGGTTCCCTGTATATTCTCTGTAAATGTTGCTGTAAAGACTTAATTCGGTCTGATTTTCAAAGCCTAATATTGGGACAAGATGATCGGTAATATATCATTTATATATCATTTTTGGAACATAATACCTTCAAAATATCTTAAAAAAATACGTCTGATATTTTATTTGGCTCGATCTTCCTTAAGGAATTTCGGCAAAAATTTCAAGAAATAGAGATTACTCCTTCTCCCGATCTTCAAGTACAAATTTTTTTCAAGTAAAGCCTATGAAAAACCTAGAAAATGGATATCTCTCGCCAAATCCTGCACTACAGAGACATAAGGTGTCGAAATCCGAATATGCAGAAACAAAATTCACAAAAACTTCGGTATTTTCTTATTTATTACATGTGTACCAAAGGGCCAATGCCATTGCTGTTGGACTGTTATTCTCCGTGGGTGTCCGACAACCCAGAATCTAGAACTGCGTTGCTGGCCCGAAAACAGATTTGATTTGAAAAGTTGCAATATCTAAATTTAAGAAAATTTTGTAAAATCCAAGGAGTATCTCCTCCTTGCACAGCTCTGTCCTTGGCTGATTTTGGCTTTCGGTTTTAGATCCTATGGGTAATTTGTTCTCTATCAGAGTTTACATATGTTTCGGTTCATGTATTTCCAAATGTTTTATTCGACCTACATTTAACAGACATTAAGTTGTCCAAATGCACATATGCAGAAACAAAATTCACAGTAACTTGAGTATTTTGTTTTCTATAACCACTGGACTCTGATGCCTCTGCTGGTTGACTGTTCGTCACCGAGGGTATCTTCCAACCTGGTAACTAGAACTTCGGTGCTGGCCCAAAAACCAATTTTACTTGAAAACTTGGCAATGTAATATCTAACTTAAAGAAATGTTTATAAAAATCTAAGGCGTATCTCCCTCTTGCATTGCTTTGTACTTAGCTTACTTAACCTTTCAGTTTATATCATATTGGTGATTTGTTTTCAAACAGTTTTTACATCTTTGTGTTTATGCTCTTCTTAATGCTTAGATTTTAACTGCACTGAAGAGACATAAGCTGTCGAAATGGCATTAAGAAGAATTTTAATTTAAAGTAAGTTCGGTATTCAATTATTTGGAACACTTTCAAAAAATTCTCATTACTTTCATTCAATTGACAATAACCTTATACAAATATTTGAACCTTATTATCCCAAAACGTCATGTTTTATATTTTTTTCCAATTTAAATTTATATCGTGAACTCTCGGTGTCATATGATCAGAATTGAATACTCTGCTGCGAATCGAAAATTGAGCTAAACTGTCAATGAATCCACTAAAGTATACTTTCGGTGCTGGCCCGAAAACCAATTTTATCCGGAAACTACCAAAATCTAAATTAATGAAATGTTAAATAGCTCTTTCCTTAGCTTTTTCATGGCTTTTCTATTTGGATCTAATTATACCCAACTCTTTAGCGGTAAAAAGTTTTCATGGTGTCCGTTCGTTCATTCGTTCGTTTGCCCGTCTATCCGTACGTTATCCCGTATGCCATAGGGGTACACACTTTGTGGCGACAACTCCTCCTAGTTTACATGGCGAAATTTAATGAAACTTTCACAGAATCTTCAGTACACATTGCCATTGTGCACCACATATATAAAATTTTGATTTGATATTTTGGGGGAGAGCGGGGGTTATATATTTTGTAAGCTGTGTTCACATTTTTTCCAGTTGGTGATTTGTTCTCCATCAGTCTACACATAATTTGATTAAGGATTTCCAAAATTTTGATTTTATCTGCACTTAATAGACATAAGTTATCGAAATGCGCATATGCAAAATCTAAACTAGATTTGCAATTGCAAGCGATAGCCGATGTCACCCCAGACCCCCCATTCGGTAGTACCACCTTATTTGCAGTCTCAAAACGTACCTAGAAACAATTTTCGTTAAAATCGGACACTGTTGAAATTTTGGCGTATTTTAGCGGCCATCTTTGAAATGGCGGCTATTTTGAAAATTATACAACTTTAGATGCTGATCCAACTTTGTGCAGAGTTTGAAATCATTCCACCCAGCCATCTGAAAATAATCGCTCAGACAAAATTTATTGGAAGAAGAAGAAGAAGAAACAATAATAATCAGAAGAAAAGTAGAATGACAACATGTCACCACGACTTCTTCTGAGGTGACATAATTAAGAGCAACTTCTGTATTATGTTATTTAATACACAAAATATACATTTTCAGTGTTACAAAAAATTGCATATATTGCCCAGTACAAATAGCATTTTTTTGCTTGAAGAGGCTGATGCTGTTGATATTGAGGATTTCTTGAAATCTTTTCCAATTGAGCATTATATTGAAAAATGAGGACGCTCATATAGATAAACAACAGGAACCAAAAAAAAAACATGGATGATATTCGGTGCACCGGTAGAGTAAGTACCTTATATTTCTTTTGAGAAATCCAAAGTGTTGAATATGTCAGTTCTGGTGGAAAAGTCAAAGAACTTGAGCTGTAGAGGGAAGATATGTTGTCATCTGGGGTACCTTTTGGACCAAAAGACCACTCAAAGTTGTTGTACAGTTAGTGGTAGTAGTAGTTAATCATATGATACTACATCAATTAATTATACAAACTGAAAATTTGTGCCAGGGCTACAAGGAAACCCAAACTACTCCCAAAAAGATTAAATTGTATAAAAATGCAAACAGAGTATCAAACGCTGAATAAAAATATAACTTAAGGTGGTTCGTGTGTCTAAAACTGCGCATCCATCTCGCATCTGATGAAAATTTGAATTTACTTTTAAAATGATGATAAAATTATTTTGAATAGTTCGTTGATAACAGATAAAATGAAATAAGCAACATTTATGCTTTCAGCTTACAAAATAGGTCACTTTTTGAAAAATTCTTAATTTATCAATGGGAGATACTTTGTATTACATTTTCGGCAAAATCTGTCGTTTTATTCGCAAAAATGTCTAAAATTGAACTTTCTCCCTTTATAGACTATATTAAAAGGTAATTTTTTTGTTATTATTGGAAGTATCTCACAGAAAACGAGATCGGTGACCTGTTGTTTTCTATTAAAATTTTGCAAAGAAAGAAATAAACTTTCAATCACACAAAAAATGAGAAAAATCTATGGTTTTGTTTTTTGTCTCCCGAACTACCTCAATACACCGACATTCATTGATTAAACTACATGTATATTATAAACAAGTTCACTTGAATTCTTTGGCTATCATCTCCTCCTGCGCAAGTTTAATGAAATTAGCCAAATTTTGATACTAACGCGCGCGCAATGTTGTTATTACCCCGAGTCACAAAAGTTCGTGTTTTCAATGGTAATCAAATGCAAAATGGTTCGTGAGTCTTATAATTTGAAATATTTTAGTATTTTCAGTTCAAATTATTTGATAGGCTATATTTGCCATATTGAATATATTTGGGTTATTGGATGTGGTTTGTTTCCATTGATTTATTCTTTTTTTTACCTTTTCGGGGCCATTTAGGGCTTACTATATGGTGTGAGGTTCCTTACTGAGTTGAAGACCATATGGTGACCCCTAGATGTTTTGTTTTGGGTCGTTTTAACCTGGATATGGGATGTTGTCTCCTTGACATTTACCCCATTTCCTTTCTTTTTCATATTAATTGCCAATGGTCAAGCAGACTGAATATCATTTTTATTTTTTTTATTCAGGTAAGCCTGAAGAAAAAAATACTGATTTTTGGAGACCCGTAAACTGTTGTTTCTAATTAACTTGTTCATCATACAGTATACATTGTTCTCTATCTATATCAGAAAGTGTACAAACACTTAGTAGTTGTAATAAATATATAACATGCAATTTGAATGAAATAACCATGATATATTTATGTTTGTCTCGCCATATAAACATAAATAGGAAAAATGATTGATATATAAATTTCATGACATACATACTCGAGGTTAAGTTGCCACTGCTGAATTCCGATTCAGTGTATTGTTTAGCTATTTCACCAAATGTTTTGATTTAATCTGCAATGAAGAGACACAAGTCGCCGAAATGTGCATATGCAGAAACTAAATTCAAAGGATATTCAGTATTTTGTGATTTACCAAAATGTGAACGGAAAAGGGTGCCGTCGTACCCTTAATTGCAATTTTATTATTACTAATGATGCCAAAATATCAGAAGGAATTGACTTTTAATCTAAGGACATGCTGGTCTTCCTTCGTGATTTCTACGTCCATATTAACACAATGACTTATGCAACCGGTCATCTGACGTCTAAATGATGAATCGATATTAGTGTCAGTCCACTTTACAGAGACTATCGTGCAATGTATATCAATCAAAAGTACACTCATATACACTTTGGCATTAATATGGAATATTTGTTTTTTTTTCTGAGCCAAAATTTGAACTTTGGAAGGATAATGCAGAGAAATGTATGGATGAAAGTATAACATTTTGTTTTAAACATTGTTTTCTAACTACAAAGTACGAAGGTCTCTGATTCTACGAATCTGCGGATCACTCCTTCAACCCGTTTCGAAACCGACTTTTGGGTGAAAATGGGACATTTTTTAAATCAAATATTTGGTGTACAAATGTTTCCCAAAATGCAATTTTCAATGCCCATCGTGTACAACAAATTTCAGCGATTTTTAAAGGATTATCTTTTTTGAACATTACATAATCTAAATCTTTGTTTAATTTTGTTGAAAACTAAACAGTAACTTCCTCTACAAAGCTCTCTCCTTAGATGATTTTGGCTTTACATTTAGATCATTTTGGATATTTGTTCTCTATCAGTTTTTAAACATCTTTGAGTATACGGTCTTCCAAAAGTTTAGATTTTATTTGCACTGAAGAGACATAAGTTGTCGAAATGTGCATATGCAGAAAATAAATTGACATTTACATCGGTATTAGTTATTTGAATTTTTGAAAACAAACAAAATATCTCGGGCATTCTCAAAAAAAAAAATCCGTATTTCTGACAACAAGTATATATGCCAGTAATTCGCCGTTTCAGAAACTAAAGCGTTGTGGGTAGAACGTACACCAAAATAATCTAATTGCTCAGGAACGTAAATAACCTAACGTCATTGGTAGAAAATCGATTGTTTGTACACCAAAAATTCAAATACAATCACTCTACCCACAACTCCTTAGTTTCTGGAACGGCGAATTACAGGTACTCTCGTACCATTTGTGCAATAAGAAGATGCAAAGGGGCGTTAGAACCCCCACTTCTGGAAATGTTTTGAATTTGTACACAGTGCAGAAAAAATTACCAAAATAAAACGGCAAAAATAGCCTACAAACCTTTTAAAATTGGACCCCCCCCCCCTCATCACCAGCATGCGATATACTGCTGATATATTGAGGAAAAGGCAAACAAGGCAACAACGATCATAATGAACTTGCACTTAACTTATTCAAATTGGCTGTAACCTACACAATATAAAAAACCAGAATTTTACGCTAAAACACAAATATTAACGGGTCGTCATGTCGGTCGTAACGCAATAAGACAGTGCTATTTAAGGGCAAAACCATTGAAATCTTTTCAGACAATTTCGGAGGTCAAAAGATGTACATTTGTCATCAATTCACGTCTATATATAAAAGAAGACAAGAGATGACAAATAAGTACATTTAATTACAGCACATTCTATGGACTTACTTTGTGAACGTGACAAGGAAATATGGTATTCTTAATCTTTAGATAAAGAAAAATAATTTTCATGTAGTCAATACTTATTGTGAAGATAACTCATGAAATCTAGTTTTAACCCTATCCGACCCATAATACTCTTCAGCATCGCATGTCCAATGTATTTCCTTCTTGGTCTCTCCATCTATTTGCTTCTGACTTTTGGTGTAACTTTTATTAATAAGAAACTATGTTTAAATAATTACACCATATGGCAATTACATTTACTCCTAAAATTCATCTTTCCTTTCCAACTGAAACAGGCACATCACCCTGTACCGAATTCGTAATATATAGTTTAAGTGGGGAAAATTTTAATTAGCATACCAATAGCCTCTTTTGATGTTGAAATTGAAAATTATCTCCACCTTCTTGTTAAAGGGAGATTATCGACCAATGTTTTACCTATGTGTAATCAACAAAGACACACTGAATACCCCAGATAATAACAAAGTACCGACGTTGCTGTTAATTTATTTTCTGCATATGCGCATTTCGTCAACTTATGTCTCATCAGTGCAGTTCAAACCAAAGCTGAAAAATTATAGATGTATAAAAGAATAATTACATAACCAGTTATTGCCTGGATACCTGATCATAAGATGATTCATTGTAATTTCGTTGGTTTTTGTACATCCAAAAAATTACTTATTTCTAGCGCTGATGCGTAATAGCACATATCGTTATTTTATGACCCTGTTAGCAATTTATACAAATCATTCTACTGAAGAAATATAAAGAAACATTAGAAATTTAGTACATTAAATTTATATGAAGAGAAAGCCAGGAAAACTAACCTATAAGCAACAGGTATTAACTTGAAAATATTTTCAAAGTGGACCTAAAACGTGACGTTTAATGTAAATTCAAGCTGGAATAATGTTATCAACACAGTAAATATCACAGTTAAGCGAAAATCCTGAATTTTAAAGATCAATATGCAATCCCAACAGCTTATACATCTTCAATTATTTTGTAAAAATCAAAGGAGGGGAAAACATTTCTTAAGAGTCGACGGAAAATAAAAAGCTGAAAAGGATCTAACAATTACACATAAGTCAGCGTTGGACAGAGCACGGGGCGAAAAAGATTCCCATTAATTTAATAAAAGTTTCTTAACTGTAGATATCGAAAATTACTTTCAAAATAATAGGTTTCATTATAAAAGAAACCAGCGCAACTGTGTTTGTGTCCTCCAAGGAAGCCATTGACAAAATTGCAATAAACTAGTAAAATACCGAAATTTCAGCAAATTTGTACGTCAAGAAAATGTTAACTTCACTAAATAATGGATAGGTTTGTACAAAAGGATATAACAAATTATGTAAATTTGACCGATGTATATTGTACATTATAAATAGCAATAAACTTAAAACATTAAGCTTGCATTTTTACGGTTTTTACCATATTATAATGCAATTATTTGGTTGTCTCGCATCTAGTTCTATTTCTTTTTTAAACCCCTACGTATTTAGATTTGAAAAAATCTCAAATATATGCCTCGTCTCGTAATGCTTTATATTGTTTTGCTTTTAACCGTTATGCATCTTTAGATCACAGGTCATAAAATGCCCAATGAATTCAAAGAACGGCCCAAATTGGCCTTAGTCAGCCCAAGGTCGGCCTTAATCGGATGGTTAAATCGGTTTATACATGTTTGGTTTTTGGGAACCCCAATGCTTCTAAATCGTGAAGGCTACACTATCCATTATGGTGTTTGATATCATTCGGTGATTGACATATTGTGTCTATGTAAATGTCCGATTTGAGGTTTTAAAACAATCTTGCAATTTTAAGTCTCGTATAATCTTTTAATGAAAACCTATTTTATTCAAACTTGCAAAATCTAAATTTTACAAAATTAAGAAATATCTCCCTCATGCATAGCTCTGTCCTAAGCTGAAATTTGGCTTTTCTATCATTTGGGTAGATCATTTTGGTAATTTGTTCTCTACCAGCTTTTACACGTTTTAGGTTAATGGATTTCCAAATGTTTTGGTGTGATCTGCACTAATGAGACATAAGTTGTCGAAATGCGCATATGCAGAAAATAAATTCACAGTAACTTCGGTAATTTGTTACTTATTACTTACTTCATCACCAAAATAACTCACAATCGATCCCACCACCACAACTACCGAATAGTGAAATGAGTAAAAAAGCACTGTGAAAACAATACTCATGAGCAAATGCCGAGTCGTGTGAGCAACTCATGAACAAATTAGCTCAGTGGTGATTAGCGTCATAAAACAATAAAATCTAGTATTGATGAAGCTCTCAAACACAATTGTCACCCGTAGTACCAAAAGAACAAGTACCTGCAAAAACACCAACCACCACCCCAACTACCGAATACGTCATCACCACCACCTATCACACCACTTATCACAACCACCCCAACTACCGGATACGTCATAACCATCACCTATCACCACCACCTATCACCGACCACCACCCCAACTACCGGATACGTCATCACCACAACCTATCACAACCACCATCACCACCACCACAGAAGCAATATGGCCACGTAAGCACTGTCTAAACAATACTCTTGAGTTGTATAATTATAATTATTATAAACTAATATAAGCAATTGTAAATCACGAATTATCTACCCAGTCAAACAAATAATACGGACATTAAAGAAGACACCCTTAGCCTCCATTTGAAATGGTTTGACCAATAAGATTGCTCGAAAAAACAAAAACAAAACAAAAAACGTCTGACCAAAACTAACAAATTACTACCCTCGATATAAATGAGGACAATAACTATATAAATGGACTTTTGTACCGAAAGATCTACAATGATATAGATTTGTCATACAATTATGTTAAGGTTATGGGAAAGGTGGAATAGAGAAGTACTTCAAAAGTGAAAATAACTGCAGTGCAAAAAAAAAATGGCTAAACAGAGTACTGCAATAATATGAAAAAATGGTAACATATAATACTAATAAAAACTTAGGTAAGGGTTAGACACGCCAATCAATCTAACGAAGGGAGATAATTCAGACTGAAAACAGATAAATTCATACAGACTCGAACAGCAGCCTCAGTATGAGAGTGAATTATCTCAATTGAATAATTGTAAATTATTTTACCTTATATCAATTACGAAAGCATCGAACTAAAGAAAAGCGGAAATCCAAGTATTCCCAAGAGATATCTCCTCTTTCAAACTTTCAAACCATAAACGCGAACCTGATAGAAGACAAGCTCAGAACACAAAGGATTTATTCAGGGTTTGTTGGGTAATAGTAAGTTATGGTTTATCTGAACAAAAACAACATACAACACTATAACTAAAAAATTGGGGTAAGGGTTAGTGATAAGGGAAGGGTAAGACCCAAGCAACTAATATGTTAGGGTAAAATAAGTGATAGGGCAGAACATTCGAGAGGCAAGGCAAAAGTTTAAGCTAGTTCGAGCCTAATAAAAATATGAGTCAGATTTTTTTTTTTATTTTAAGATATTTTGTAGTTCTTAGCCCATTTGTTCCAAAAATAAATAAAAAATGATATGTCACCGATCATCTTTTCCTGTAATCAGACTTCGAAAATCAGGCCAAATTCAGTATTTTTCAGCAATATTTACAAAGAATATATAGGAAACTGTGAGAACATTCTTATTGTTTAGCTTTCATATGAAATAAACATCAGATAGATTTTTTTTTTTGGACATTTCAGAGGTATACATTTCAACTATAAGTTGAGCTAATAAAATCTATATGTCACCGTTTCATTAAGAGAAATATTTTATATACTTTTCGAAACACAATATTTATGGCAAAAGGGAGCTTATTTGTGGAAAATTGTATGTCAATTTATTATGACGTCACAAGGAAAAGGCCAAATAAGGAATATTCCGGCTTGAAAATTCAGTCAATTCCGCATCCGACTTGTGCTTCGCAAATGCGCCAATCGAATGCGCCGTGTATTAGTGTCGATCTACCTTAAGGCGATACATAAAACTGGGATAAAGGCGAGACCTATGGAAGTATCACGGATAGAGGGTGGACCAGACAAAAGCTTTACGAATGATACCACATTGGATAGGAAGAATCAAAGGTAAAGTGTGACACGCATTTATTTATTATACAGAGAAGTTGATCGAGCTATATCTAAGCTCACATTATAAATGATATAGAAAAGTTGGTTGAATTAGTCCCATCCATCAATCAATAAATTCATTTCAAATAGTGTTACATGCGATAATGAAACGCAGAATGACAAAATGTGTACAAGTAAACTCCTAGACACGTTTCTAACTATCTGAAGAATGTCCTAAAATGGATTGTGAGAATATAGTCTGTAGTCTAGTTGAAATACTGTTAATTTGAGGGTATCAAAAAGTCAAGAGACATGGCAAAAATGAATTCACAGGATAACAAAAAAGACATGAGACGTACAAGGTACGGAAATAACAACACGACTTCCAGAACTTTAACAAATGACGCTCAGAACTATAACATTTATAATATGAAGTCCCTTGAAAACCGAGGGAAATACTCCTTAGTTTTAATTTTGTAAATTTAGATATTGCAAATTTCAATAAAATAATGTAAAAGTGATAAAGAAGAAGAATTTGAAATACTTTTGAACTTTCTTTACATTTTAAATAAATATTTTAATACACTTCTTAATATAGGAAAATTTATCGAACAAGTGTGAAATAAAATGGCGGAATAATACTACGAAGACACTTTAATCATACTTACAAAAGGCATAAACCAACCATAAGTTGTAGTCAGCTTTAAAATACTTTGAAAACAAAGAAACCCAATTCATAGACTTTGATCACTTACATGTCGTATTGTCTATAGGTCCCTTTGTCGGGCAGTGGATGACAGTGTTTGTGAAAGTACTTTGCCCGATATGTTATAGAAAAAAAGAAGGGAAACGTGGAATTTGTCAAAGAGACAACGACCCAAAGGGGAGAAATAACAACTCAAAGCTACCATAAGTTCTTCAATGAACGGTGAGAAACCCCACACCAAACGGCAGGTAAACTAAGAAGAAAACAGACAAGACACACAAAGGCTTAATAAATTTCCTGACTTAATTAGGACAGGCACAAACCTGCTTCGACGTGGTTAAACTAGTTTTATTTGGCCGAAACCTTCCCCTAGCCAATGTGATAAATAAAAAAAAAACAATAGTAACAACAGTAGAATTAATTATATATAAGTTAGCAATAGGACTGGGTCCATTGTAAAAAAAAAGGAAACTTAAAGAACTAAATATACGGACATAAACATGAAATCACAAACGACTACTACAGTAAACCGACATGTCAGCTCCAGACCCATTACAAACTCACATATTAAGTTATGTACCCTCAGTATACAACTTTCACCAAGATCCCTTCCCGTGAAGAGTTTAGCATAATGATTTTATGCATATTACCAGAATACATAAATCGTGGCCATGCAATACTGATTTGAGAAATTCAGAATGTGTTTAGTTTCGATGCAAAGACCCAATGAAAAAATCAATGCTAATACCAAGAAGGCCATACATAATGACTTGATAACAATACCGTAATTATGACCCATATGAATTAACCAATTTTAAGGTTTTATAAGTTTGTTAGGCGACTTTAAGCATTTTTTGCTCTTATGTAAAACATTACAATAAATTAAGGGATGTGAAATACCACCCTTGATAAGATCTTTACAGGTTGCATTGTATTTATGAACTACTCCCTATATCGATGATAAAATTTAGTAACGGTTTTATCTAGTTTATGATACCGAAAACCCTGATGTTATAATTTTGCAGTATGAAAAATTACGTTCATTCAAACCGCAAACTTTATTACATAGTCGAGTAAATCGAACAAGTTGAGATATGTAAACACCATACTATGGCGCTAATCTATGAATGGATAATTAACTATGGGAAAAGAAGAATCGTCCCTTATATCATAAATTTTAGTATCTAATTTACCATTGGTATATCAAAATTGATGTCTAAGAACAGACAATGATGGTTATTAGAATTAACGTTATTCAAAGTAAGTTCTGTAGGGTAGATGTCATTATATTACGTATTGAAGTCGTCATTATTAAAAGTTAAAATATCATCCAAATATCGGAAAGTGTTGTTAAACTTTTCAATTAAATGCTGTTTAGATTGGTCTTTGCTGATGTTGGTCATAAACTGAGATTCGTAGCAGTATAAGAAGGGGTCCGCTATAAGTGGTGCACAAGTGGTACCCCTAGGAATTCCTATGACCTGGCGATAAACAGAGTTACCGAAACGAATGAATATATTGTCAAGTAAAAATTCAAATGTATTCTCTGATCATTTTTTCAGTTATGGTGTATTTGTTCATGTGAAAATTTCTCACATGAATGCACTATCAAAATTAAACATCTTGTTTTGTAATAATGAAGCTATTTTTCTGGCCATCCGTATATATTGCCAACATCTCCCGATTTTACTTGCCAAATTTTCTTAAAATCAACTCGATGAGTACCTTGTGATCGTTTATATGTTGTATTGTCGATTGGTCCCTTTCTCGGACAACGGATGACAGTGTTTGTAAGAGTACTTTGCCGGATATATTATGCTTGTTGACGACCCAGCATCCACGACAAATACGATGTACAACAGGAGATGGATGTAGCGTTGTGCAATATTTAGCAAGTAAATTCCGCCCAAATCTGTGTTAGAGGCCGCCTTGAACTTACTATGAGGTCAGAGGTTTTGTTCTTTGTTGAAGGCCTCATGGTGACTTCAATATGAAGAACTATTATGAAAGCGTTGTTCCATTTGCTTATTCTTACCATGTATTTATAGGGATTTTGTCCCATGGTCATTTACTCCATATATTTTATGAAAGGATATGGAGTAAATGAACATGAGACTATAACATATATGTTAAGTCCAACTGCAATAATTTTTATGAGCTGTATGATCATTTCAAAAATTCATTCCTCATCAGCATCACTAGAACCTAAACATTGGATATCAATTATTTTAAAAGAATTTTTAAAATGAATAAAGCCAAACAAAATCCGAAAAATCTGTAATATCAAATATAGCCAAGGACAAAACTACGATGGAGGGAGTTAAACCTTAAGAATGTGCATAAACTTAGAAAATAGTAATTGAACAGTGTAGACATGATATAATCTCATGTACAAGTACCCCATATCTATGAAAAATAAAGAGCATGCATAACCCTTAATTTGTTCGTTTGAACCTTGCGATTTCTAGGAAAAAGAAGGGAAAAGGGGAATGTGTCAAAGAGACGACCCAAAGGGGAGTAATGACAACTCAAAGCCATCATACCGGAATTTTAGAAATAATCATTTTATATTTTCTTCCTTGCTAGTAGACTGTTACTATATCACCATTTAATGCAAAGTATACACTTAATTTGTTTACAAACAAAAGTTTTCACTTTCTTTGTCCAACACTTTACTCAAGAACAATAATATTATCTGCCTACAATTGTTTAGTTTCCTGGTTGTAATATAGTGGGCTTTTCGGGGAATTAAATTATTGTTTTAATTTCCTTTTTAAGGCCAACCTGATCCAAAGGGCTATTGCCAATGGGAAGTCCTTCGTCCCTTTGCTTATCTCTTATGTATCATTTCTTCTGAAGCAACTGAAGGGAATTCAACCGAACTATCAAGAATGTTACATGGAAGGTTCTTTAAAAAGATTGGAAAAAGAAGGGAAACGGGGAATGTGTCAAAGAGACAACGACCCAAAGGGGAGTAAAAATAACTCAAAGCCACGATAAGATCTTCAATGAATGGTGAGGAAACCCCACTTCCAATGACATGTTGGAGTTGGCCCCCTAAATAAGGAGTAATAAAGTTTAGCGAAATAAGCGCCATCCTAGACTCCTATAGACATAAATATAGAATGATGTTCATTTCGCTGAACTTGATTACTCTTTATTTAGGGGCCAACTCCGACCTGCCGTTGGGTGTGGGGTTTCCTCACCGTTCATTCAAGATCTTATGGTGGCTTTGAGTTGTTATTACTCCCCTTTGGGTCGCTGTCTCTTTGACACATTCCCCGTTTCCCTTCTTTTTCCTATGAAGTAAACTAAGCAGAAGACAGACAAGACACACAAAGGCTTCATAAATTTCCTGACTTAGGACAGGTGCAAACTTGCTGCGGCGTGGTTAAACTAGTTTTATTGGGCCCAAACCTCTCCACTAGCCAATGTGATAAATAAAAAAAACAATTATAGTAACAACAGTAAAATTCAGTAAGCCTTAGGACTGAGTCAATTGTAGAAAGGGAAACTGAAAGAACTAAATATACGGACATAAACATGAAATCACAAAAGACTACTAGAAGTTAACCGATATGCCAGCTCCAGACCCATTACCAACTGACAAATAAAATCATGTACCCTCAGTATACAGCTTCCATGCACCAAGATCCTTTCCCTTGAGGAGTTTAGCAGAATTATTTCATGCATATATATACCAGAATACATAACCCGTGTCCATGCAATACTGATTTAAGAAATTTAGAATGTGTTTAGTTAAGAAGCAATGACCCTATCAAAAAATCAATGTTAATACCAAAGAGGGCCATGCGTAATGACTTGACGACAATACCGTAATTATAACCCTTATGAAATTGACGATTTAAAAGTTTTATAAGTTTGTTAGGCGAGTAAAAGTATTTTTTACTCTTATATAAAACATTACCGTATAAAAAGGGATGTGAAATACCAGCCTTGATTAGATGTTTACAGGTTGCATTGTATTTATGAACTAAGTCTTTATATCGATGATAAAATTGCCCATTTCGTTCCGATCCAACAAAAACACAGCAGCCAGGGCAGAACGTAGTTGAACATTGATGACAAATAACAAATATTTGTAGGCAGACATAGCCCGGTTTTACCTTTTTCTCATTGAACGCTCCCGACATGTGTTTCTTCAACGACATATTTTAGCTGCGGTCGATGTTACTCAACATTTTTGTCAAGAATACCGCTTAAGTGCACGCTAGGGGCCTTCTTGATCTCGACTGAGGGGTGAATATTGTTCATCTCTTGTTGAAGACCCTCATTCGACATCAATATGTAGACAGGAACAAAAGCCCTGTCCTTGATAGACTGGAGTTTTCTATGTATCGTTTGCGGTTTTGTCACATGTACGTTCACTCCATATCCTTTCATATTTTTCTATTGGACAATATTGAAAAGGAATTTCTATTGAATCGCTTGAACTTTTTCAGCAAATTTACATAAACTGTACTGCAATGCTGCAATGAAGGTCCTTTACAAAATTTGTCCTTTCCCATTCGTTTCGACAAGCAATAAGGCGACCAGCGCAGACCTAAGTTTATTATTGCCCCAATTCAAAAATCGTCTTTTGATCATCTCCTCTGACACAAATGAATCAAATTCAAGCCAACTTATCAGAAATGACGTAGGTTACGTCCGTTACAAACTAAAGATTGAAAGATTGGTCATTTTGCTGTATTCTGACAAAAAATATTGCAGCTAATGCGGAACTGAGTTTAACACATTGGACTTCATGGGAAAACATTATTTTCACCATCTTCTTTGAAACTGTTGAAACATATATGTATTTAAATAACTTTACAGCCAAGATAAGAGTAAACACCTACAATGCCCGAAAACTACAATGACATGCCACAGTCCAATGGGAAACCGCACCAGAAAAAACACGTAACATACTAGAGACAAACGTAAATAACGATAGGAACTCGCTAAAGCCGAACTTTGTACCGGCACTAGCAAAGGCAAGCGGTATGGTTAATTCGGTTTATCGTTACCCAAACCTACCCTTTCTCTATCTTGTTTTCCTATAGCATAGTAAATATACGAATAAAACCCAATACAGGTAGGCTACTTACTCTATGACAACTACCCTGAAGAACAAAAGAATATGACAAAACGTAATTTAGAAAGATGGGTCAAAGAGTGCTCGCCTCTAAACTGTCGGTTAGCTTAAGAAACCTAGTTTGCTGGTAAAAACTGTCGTGCTACGGAAGAAAAATCTAAAAACTTCCCGAAAACTTACTTAAAAGAAGTATTCAAGGCTCTTTAAAACCATTGCTCATCTCGTTCAGATTCGCCAAAAATAATACACTGCCAGCGCAAAAGAAAGACTAACATTGATCCTATTGGAAAATCATTTTTCTCATCATCTCCGGATCATTGCACCTATTTCAATCAAATTTTCCAAGAATGATGTACAAATATTGTTTATATAGTTCTGATACAAAAAAGGGCCACAGGCGCGGACCTTAGTTAAGCATTGAACTCTATTTGGTAAAACATCATCTGATACTGTATTGATGCAGTAAAGGACCTTTACAAGATTACTCATTCCTGTCAGAACATAGTTAATGTAGAGGATTGGCCCTAAGGAATTTTGATCATCTCCCTCAAAATTTCTGAAGCAAATTATAATAAATTTTAAAATAATATTGTACAAAATGTTCCTCCAATAATTGCTCAATCTGTTTGCATCCGATTATAATTATGACTTCAACATTTGTGTCTCATCAGTAGCAATAAGGTCAAAATTTGACAAATCAGTGGGTTTGACAATGCAAAAAAGTATAAAAACTATCCCTGTTAACAAGTATCGTTGTCTTGCATTTCATTTAAAACAACTAGATTAATAATTTGATATTTATTTATTCAAGTGCACACAAATAAAAAAAATAGACTCTGTCTTGGCATTAAAGCAATATAAAAACAAAATATTAAATAAATATAAAAAGGTAGGAATTAAAATCCTGTAACAACCATATAAACAAAATTTGTGAAGACCTCATATTAGGCTTTAGGAGATCTACTCATGTAATACACAAGTTCTGTATTCATTGAGCCCTTATATATTAAGACAATAAGTTATGTCTTTTACAGTACAATAAATGCAATTGTTAGAAAATTGAGGTCTACTTACAGTAAACATGTTGTAAAATGTTGAGCTATTTAGTTGAGATCTTTTTTTCACTCTATCGTAGAAAAAGTACATTTTGTCACATCATCAAATCATAGACCCATGAATCCAGTTTTTTATGACACTAAGCTATTGATAATCCAGCATGTCGTGTGGTAAAATAATATTGTTTTAATGGGATGAAGTCGAAGGATCTGGAAGACTTCTTCAATACTCAGACTTCTCTCTGTGACATAACCCGTTTCCAGAAGATATTTTTATTACTAAAAAACGCGATTTGGACATCATTATACTGAGATTTATTTTTTTTTTCAGAATTGCAATTTGATTGTGATTTTTGTACCTTCCAATCCTTTTGATTTAGAGGCATCTTTTCAAATGTAACCACTATTTAATTTTTATAAATAATAAACGGACTGATATCTATAAATCACCTAGAATTTTTTTAGTAATATGGAATACGTCAAAATATTAAGATTTGATTCTGTGGGCGGTCATAGGAAGACAAATTTAATTGAAAAAAAGAAAGGAAATGTGTCAATTGGACATGGATGCCCTCGCCATACAGATATATCGGCAAAAGGAAGTAGATGAGCAACGGATTTGAAAAGGGACGACACGGTACAACTCATCATACAAAGCTTCAGACCAAATATCAAATCATTCCTGCGTACACAAGCGTAGAAATCTTTGACGTTAATTTCGGACGTACGTACGGACGGACGGACGGACAAGGGGAAAACTTAATGCCCCGTCGCCTAACGGCGGGGGCATAAAAAATACAATAGAATGGAAAATAGCAAAAATAATATCAGAAATTTATTTTTATTTAGATGAAGGTTTAATCATACTAAATAGAGGTGCTCTGCTGTGATGTGCACTAGAATAAAAACTAGAGGATATAAGTCAACGCTAGTCTACATACAGATACGTTATATCTTCAATAACTCAAAACAGAAACCGGCAGTGATAAAGATGGATAAATATTAATTTTCCGCTTTAAAAATATGTAAAAATAAATGACTAACAAATCTTTCTGAATACTACAAATATCATGCTTTTAAATTTCGACAAACGTACGTTTAAAGCATGACTGACCAAAAATAAGTTTAGCCAGATCATCCTTATGAACTGTCAAATCAAAAATTAAAATATTCCAACCAGATACAGAAAAAGGTAGAAAACTCTGGTAAAAAAAGTAATAGCTGAGAATTAAAGAATTTCAAAACATCTATAACTATCAAGAGAAAGAAAGATAAATGACAGTAATCGCGTACAACGTACACCTTGTAAACAATTCAATCATATAAATTTGAAATATGTGATCGAAGTACATAAGGACGGAAAGATTTCTATTCAGTTTGCAAATGAAACGATTGACAAACACACAACAAGTAACATACAGCCCTTTTAAGCTCACCTGGTTATGCCAGGGTGAGCTTTTGCCATCACTTGGTCTCCGTCGTCCGTCTGTCCGTCGTAAACTTTTCATTCACAGATCTTCTCCTCTGAAACCACTGAGCCAATTGAAACCAAACTTGGTCACAATAGTCCTGGGTGGTCCCCTTTAAAAATTGTATCCGGCATGTCCGTACCTTATCCAAGATGGCCGCCAGCGGGGAACATATTTTTGACATTGGTCCCTATTGAAAAGACATTCAAAGATCTTCTTAGAAACTACCAGTCCAATTATAACCAAACTTAGTCACGATGGTCCTTAGATGGTCCCTTCGAAAAAAGGTATCCGGTAGGTCCGTACCTAATCCAAGATGGCCGCCAGTGGGAATCATAGTTTTAACATTGGACCCTATGAGAAAGACATTCAAAGATCTCCTCAGAAACTACCAGTCCAATTATAACCGAACTTAGTCACAATGGTCCTTAGATGGTCCCTTCCAAAACAGGTATCCGGCAGGTCCATACCTCATCCAAGATAGTTTCCAGCGGGGAACACAGTTTTAACATTGGACTCTATGGTAAATACATTAGAAAATCTTCTTCTCAGAAAATACTAGTACAATTAAAACTTAACTAAGCCACAATGGTCCTTAGATGGTCCCATCCAAAAAAGGTATCTGGCAGGTATGTACCTCATCCAAGATAGCCGCCAGCGGGAACAAAGTTTTAACATTGNTTAGTCACAATGGTCCTTAGATGGTCCCTTCCAAAACAGGTATCCGGCAGGTCCATACCTCATCCAAGATAGCTGCCAGCGGGGAACACAGTTTTAACATTGGACTCTATGGTAAATACATTAAAAAATCTTCTCAGAAACTACTAGTCCAATTAAAACTTAACTAAGCCACAATGGTCCTTAGATGGTCCCATCCAAAAAAGGTATCTGGCAGGTATGTACCTCATCCAAGATGGCCGCCAGCGGGAACAAAGTTTTAACATTGAACCTATGGAAAAGACATTCAAAGATCTTCTCAGAAACTACCAGTCCAGTTATAACCAAACTTAGTCACAATGACCCTTAGATGGTCCATTCCAAAAAAGGTATCCGGCAGGTCTGTACCTCATCCAAGATGGCTGCCAGCCGGGACAAGGTTTTAACATTGGACCCTATGGAACATACATTCAAAGATCTTCTCAGAAACTACTGGTCCAATTAGAACCAAACTAAGCCACAATGGTCCTTAGGTGGTCCCATTCAAAACATATATCTGGCAGGTCCATACCTCAACCAAAATGGCCACCATCTGGAACATAGTTTTTACATTGGCCCTATTGATTTTAAGGGAACCTCTGCCCAAATTTTTGAATTTGTATTTGAATTGTGGTCTGTATGTTTCAATTTCAGCATAATGTATTACCTTGATTATAAGGGGAACCCCTGCCCACATGTTTTTTGAACGTTGTTCTGTTATGGGTTTTATGGATTGTAAATCTTTCGGTTGCCATGGAAACCAAACAAGAATACTGTAATTTTAGAAAAAAGGTATTCTGCTAAATTTTATGTTTTGTTTTTCCTATTGGAAATGCCTTTTATCTATGTCAGCCATGGTCCAGGTGAGCGATACAGGCTCTTGAGAGCCTCTTGTTATTTATATAAATCCACATAAATCCTCGCTGAAAGGGACATAGCCTGTATCAATACACACTAAAACCAAAGTGGAAAATTACAAGAAAAAGCTCAGAGCAATACACAAGTCACTGGAATAAACCAATTTTGCATTTGGAAAGAAAATAATAAACAGATGCATAAATTGAAAAATAACTTCTTACATGAAGTTGAACGAGTAATGCAAGTCCTAGCTATCAAAGTTCAGTGAAATAGGAATATGATATCAAAGAGAAACAAAAAAAAACATACAACTCCCGACCTATTTCTCACCAAATTTCAAATGAATCCCTTTAGATAGAGCGAAGAATTTAAGGACACATCTCAAACCTTATTTCAAGAAACTGGCATACCAAATTTCAAATGAATCCCTTTAGACAGAGCGTAGAACTGTAAGATATAACTCACAACCTATTTCATGAGGGTGGCATAACAAATTTCAAATGAATCCTTTTAGGCAGAGCGGGGAATTTGGAACACGACTGACGACATATTTCAAGAGGGCGGCACACCAAATTTCAAATGAATACCTTAAGGCAGAGCTTGAAATTTTGGGACGAAAAAATATCGAGCGAATTGAATGACGGACGGAAACACAAGTGTTTTGAATACTCTAGAATCAGAAATATGCGTGAAGGAATAAATTTCGTTTATTTCGTGGTTAGCAGATATCAACGACCTTAAAACGCAATGAATATGATTCCAGCTATAGGAATTATTCAATACTGTAAGAATTCCACGAAAATTTGCCCACACAAAATAGTTTAAAAGGTTAAATCCACGAAATTTATGCCCACGAAAGTAAATGATTATACGTTATACATGTACCAGTCACTCGTCGATTAAGGGCGTTATTAACAATAATGTATGTGCATCAATAAATAAAACCCAGTCTATTTGTTCGTAGAATTATTAGTGCTGTTTCTGTGGTTACGATTCTTATCGTTGTCTTCTTTCTCACTGTCTTCAATATCACTCCGGGCGTCCTCTAACTGTTAATATAAATACAATGTTTGTTGTAAATTATTGATAGTATACCAATAGAAAACGGGCATTTTTGCCAAAGTCATTTTTAATAACAATTCTACAATGAAAAAAATGCAAATTGTTTGTGAGCATTAATTATAACACCCAATTTAGGTATGGATCGTTAAATCATCCATACTACTCAGTATATCTAATTAAATCCACTAACCCAAAAATTTCTAGCATCATTTTATTCGGTGAATTTCATGAAATATTTTGATTCATTTAGAGGCGACCTAAAATTAAAATTCAAAGCTGCAATAACCAATGATTAGTAGAGTTTTCCCATACAAACTTACATTAGAGATAAACATAGATATTAGCACAAAAATAATGCTTCTAGTTAGGTAGGAGTTTTCCATTATTCATTGGTATTAGATTGACATATTCTTTTAAATAGAACTAGAAGCTCAGAGACTGAGCCTGTATCGCTCACCTGACAAAACGCTTCTATGCCATGCATGACCAATAATGATCATGTTTTTTTACCAATAGTGTAGGGTGTTTAGGTATGTTCTCAATTAGCACCCGTGTGTTTTATCTGATCCTACTGAAATGAGAAATTTTTGCAAAGGACCTTCTATACATTTAGTATAATTTTCTTTTACTGTTTTGAGAAAAGATGATGAAAAGGATGGTTTTGTCATACTAGGCTCCAATGTTAAACTATGTTTTGCACTTGAGGCAATGCTTTTTGTCGGATTGAAATGAAATGTGCAATTTTTGTAAAGTACCTTCAGTCATCATTCCTGTAAAGTTATGTTGAATTTGCTTCAGTGGTTTCAGAAGAGTAGATGAAAATGTGATTTTCCCATAGGGTCCAATGATAAACTATGTTCCGTGCTGGCAGCCATGTTTTCTAATGGGTTGTAATGAAATGAGCAATCTTTGTTAAGGACCTTCTATTCATCCTTCCTGTAAAGTTTGGTTTAATTTGCTTCTGCAGTTTCAAAGGAAAGGATAAAAATGTGATTTTTCCCACAGGGTCCAATGTTAAATCTAAGTTCCATACTGGCGGCCATGTTTTTTATTGGATCAGAACAAAATGAGCAATCGTTGTAAAAGACCTTCCATTCATCATTCCTGTAAAGTTTGGTTGAATTTACTTCAGTTATTTTAGAGAAGAAGATGAAAATGTGATTTTTCCATAGGGTCCTATGTTAAACCATGTTCCATGCTGGCCACCATGTTTTGCATCGGATCGGAACGAAATGGGCAATCATTGAAAAGGACCTTCCATGCATCATTCCTGTAAAGTTTGGTTGAATTTGCTTCAGTGGTTTCAAAGGAGTCTATGAAAACGTGATTTTCCCATAGGGTCCTATGTTAAACCATATTCCATGCTCGCGGCCATGTTTTTCGTCGGATCGGAACAAAATGAGCCATCTTTGTTAAGGACCTTAAGTACATCATTCCTGTAAAGTTTGTTTCAATTTGCTTCAGTCTTTTCAGAGCAGGAGATGAAAATGTGAGTTTTCCCATAGGGTCCAATGTTAAACTTAGTTCCGCGCTGGCGGCCATGTTTTTTATCGGACCAGAACGAAATGAGCAAGAATTTGCTTCAGTGGTTTCAGAGGAGAAGATGAATATGTGAAAAGTTTAACGGACGGACGGACGACGGACGCCAATTGATGGCAATAGCTCACACTGTCCCTTCGGGTCAGGTGAGCTAAAAATGTGAATGTCATATTTAATTTGACTTGCACCATTTAAAAAAAAACATGTACTATTTTCGAAAGAAAGGTTAAAATAAAAGTATCTGAATCGTATATAGGCATACAATGTGCATATGCAGAAATTAAATTCACAGTAATTTCGGTACTTAATTATAGGACTATATAAATAAGTTACGTTCTTTAAGTATATGCAAACTCGGAGTTGGAGATGTTAAGTCCATAACCAATGAAAAGAAGACTGCATAGGTTTCTAGATTCATTGAAATCTATTAGGAAGATGAAATTGTTGTAGAGGAAGATAATGTCAGCTCAGCAATCACTACAACTTATATTTCCATATATTTATATACACCTATTTACTGTCTATGAGGACAAAAGCAAGATTTATGGTTTCCCGAGACACAACTATTTCCCGACGCGAAGCGGAGTGAAACAGTTCGTGTCGAGGGAAACCATAACTTGCTATTGTTCGAATAGCCAGTAAATAGGTGTTTTATTGTAAGAAATCGAACATCGAAGGTATCAATGTGAATAGTCCATCGTCCTATTTAATGACCAGTCAATAGTTCACCAACCTATTTAATGACCAGTAAATAGTTCATCACCAGTCAATAGTCCTTGAAACTATTGACCGGCAAATAGTCTGTTTGTGACAAATGTGAAAAAATTATAAAATTATAAAATAGATAGTTTATATAGAAAATACATACTGAGGTATAATAATAGAGTATGTGTGACTCTGGTATTTTTCCCTAAATCAGCAAGAATCTTTCATTAATATCCTTTATTTCTTGAAATTCCATGAAGGCGTGTGATCTATCACCTATCACTTTGAAAAGCATTTTTCAGCCCAAAACATTTATTTCTTTAAGTATGTGTGATGTTTATCTTTGACATCTTGACCCAAAATATATAAAATACCTTCTATAAACCCAAAGCGTTCATGTTAGTTTCATCAAATCCAAATTATTGCTTCGGTACTCGTTTTCCGATGTATCCAAAAACACCAACTCACTTAATTTCAGTAAGATACTCTGCTCTGACATTTGACCATTAACTTTGGACGACTGTTAACGAAATAAATAGGTGAAAAAATAAAGGGAATTTGAGAAAATGCACATGGCTAAAAAATTCCTATAAATACTTGGTAAGATTAGGCCAATGGAACATCGCTTTCTCCGTTGTTCTTCATCTTGAAGTCGTTATAAAGCCTTCAACAAAGAGCAAACACTCTAATTGTAGTAAGTTCAAGACGGCCCCTAGCATCAGCTGGTGTGGAATTCACTTGCCTGATGTTGAGCAACGCTACATCCATGTATCCTTTTTTCATGGATGGTGTATTTCCATTCATTTAAGAAAAGGTTCCGTTAAAATTTTAGAAAATATTCAAATGCATGTGACTTAATTAGACTAAATGGCGTCAGACAACTAACGATTTTTACCCTAAATGTTTAATTTGACAAAATACGTTTCATCCCGCCGTAGACATGTACATATATTTGTATATCAATAATTAATCTATTGCAGACAGTGGATATTGTAAACAACTTACCGTTCCGCCTTGGAATTTAGTTGCTGCAGTTTTGATTATCATCACGGTCCAAAATAAGTGTAAAATTTGTAATCCTATTAACATTACTTTTAATATTTGCATAACTAAACTCTCTGTATAAAATTGTTCATAGGCACCACTGTTACTTCCATACTCTGGAAGACCTATAACTGCTGAGTATAAAATCCTGAAAAATTAAAGGAGACAATATTCTGGAGGTACAAACAACGGGAAACAATGTAGGAATAGGTCGATTAAAAGAGAACACAAAGATGTTGTAAAAACTGTTAAAAACTAGTAAACTGTGAGCTAATATATACATTTACCCCGACGACACTGATTCCAAAAATTAAAAAAAAATAATTTTTTTAAATAAAAAAAAACAATCAAATGCAATCAAATTGAATTTTCAAATATTCAGTGCAAATGCCGATGTTCACTGAACATTCTGTGCAAGTTTCATTGAATTCTACTAAGTGATCAAGGAGGAGTCGTTGTCACAGATTGTGTACCCCAATGGTTGACGGACGATGAAGAACGGATCCCACGATCACTATAAATCGCCCGGCTATACAGGGGATATGAAATAAAAATAATGAAAAATTGATTCCAGAAAACAGAGAATTATGCTTATTCCGTACTTAGGAATCATAAAAAGTAAAAGGGTTTAAACACAACTGGTACACAAAATATATGAGATAGAAGTTCAAGATAACTGAGAAAACCTAGAACCTTATTACTTCTTTCATATTGCGGGTAAAGTGAAAATAATAATCATTTGTCATTGCTAATCATACCATGAAGGAAATATTTACAATGGTATGGAAAAAGAAAACTAATGTACATTTCTTTCATCATTCATTACAGAACTCTTATGTATGCGGAAACGTACTATATACTTTGACATTATCAATACGGGACTTTTGAATCGTGTTCAATCCGGACACATTTTTGTGTTTTATGCGAAAAAAATCAATACATTAATACCTTGAGGGGAATCACTGATTAATTACCACAGTTGAAGTAAGGGTTATTTATATTTAATCTATTTACAGCGATTTAGGTTCATTCTTTTTAGGTGGTAAATATATTTATTTCAATTATTTACGGATCCAGTTATCCTTTTCACTAGTATTTCAGGAGATCTTTTCTGCCTTCAATTACACAAGAGTTCCTATCTCGAAAGTCCCGTATTGCAAAATCATGTTCGTATTTCAGTCTTTTAGACAGCAGTTAGAATTCTTTTTATGTTAGCTTGAGACTAAATAGGTCATCTTTTTCCACAGATATTTCACCAAATTTCGAGACAACTGCTTATGATGATGCAGACATTTTTTCATAAACATTGTACAAGTTTAATTAACGAAAGTTTTTAAGTAAAACTGTTACCGTACTAGTTTTTAAATTCAATTAAAATTCAAATTAATGTATATCAAGACATGTTACAATTGTTTAATTGACAGTCAAATTAGCCTCGTTGTTTCGATTAGTTTTACGTCTACGAAATTTAAAAAATCAACAAAAAATCAATCTAGTGAGCTAATTTCTTGTCAAATAATTAACAGGTGCCGACTTTTGACCCTGGAGGTTTGACCTCGCCCGTTGTGATTGTGACACAAATTTGACATTTATGTAATCGTCATCGCAAGGATCGCAAGAATTCATTGAATTTTTTTCTGTATTGAAAATTAAAGATTTGTACTGTTTTTGATCTCTACGCGTATTTTCACAAGTGATTCATTCCTAATGATCAACTAAATTATTTAATGGTGAAAGGAAAGAAAGAGCCAGATAAGTAGAGTAAAATCATGATTTGTATTTTGTTTACTAAGTTATTTTGTCATAATCCCATCCCTACAAACCTGTCCTAAAAAATTTAATTATGTGTCAACGATGAATTGCCGTGATTTTGAATTTATGATTTAAGATTCCCCCTTTCCTCATTCTTGCTTTGGTATTTGTTTGCCGATGTACTTCAAACATTACATAAATCTATTTTAGTATACTTACATATATGGATAGATAATGAGCCTAGTGGCAATCCATACGATAAAAAATAATATAAATGCTGCCTCACAACACATGCTATATTTAATATAATTGCATATCTTGGCAAACTGAAAAGAGATAAAGAAGAAATTATACAAAGAACAATTCCTAAGGACATTGAACCGTTTAACATATTAAAACCATTTGTCTTAAGGTATGCCTTTGCTAAGACTGATCTAAGAAAACTTCATTAAACAGGTCCCATGTATAGGGTGATGCGCTGTAGACAAGTTCATTTCCAATAAAATAAAAAAAAAATATATGTTACTACACTTTCTGTATGGAATTGTGTTTGTGATGATTTGATCTACATTATAGAAATACAGGTTTTCGGCCATATGTAGAATTTAATTTACAGTAATTCAGTATTTTGTTGTACATAAGAATTATAAAAATTTTAGACAATCGAAAATTTTGTGACAAATCTAGAATGTAAAGCGGTCATAAAAGTTATCTTTAAGGGGGTTCGCTACTCCATTTGAAAATAAATAGGATTTCAAATAAACATGATTTTTTGTTAGAAAATTAAAAAAAGAAGTTATTTAAGTGAAAAAAATGATAGGTTGATGATCTCGTTTTTGAGATTTAAGAGATTGAAAATATGGCGGGAAACTGAACTCCTCTGATTTTTTATAGGATTAACATTAACAAGGTTTGACCATGAATTAATGTGACAGTATAAATAGAATTCAATGAAATTTTTACAGAATGCTCTCAAAGATATATAAAATGAAATTATGGAAAATAATAAGGGGGTCAATGGGAAAAAAATTATAATGCTTTTAAATGGATAAAACCCGAGGATTCCGAAAATCTGACAGAAATCCTAAAACATGAGGAGCGTACCTCCTTAATAAAAACTGATGTGCATATTTATGTCGCCCCAGACGTAGTCGGGACGACATATTGTTTTTAGTCTGTTTCTTTGTTATCATTTTTCATTATTTTTATGTCGCCCCAGACGTAGTCGGAAAAACATATTGTTTTTGGTCCGTTTCTTTGTTATTATTTTTTTTCATTATTCTTTCTTTCTTCCACAGATTTTGTCCGCGTATTTTCTCAAAGATTCCTGGACAGAATTCAATCATACTTGGCACAAAGTTGGACCACCATAAGAAGAGGTGCATGCACCAACAAAAACTTTCAAAATGGCTGCCATTTCCAAGATGGCGGCCAAAATACGTCAACATTTCAACTTTGTCCGATTTCAACGAAAATTGAATTCTAGGTAGATTTTGATGCTGCTAACAAGATAGAAAAGTAAGAGAGAACCGAACCGTCAATCAAAAGCGAACAATCCAAGGACAATGGCAACACAAGAAACAAAAAAGGGGGAAAAAACAGAGACACAACATGGCTACGGCACAGAAAAGAAAAATGAAGACACACACACACACAAAGATGAACAACACGGACCCAATAAAAAACCATGGGTGAGATCAGGTGCACCGGTAGAGTGCATACTTCGAATTGGCTGTCAGGGGCGACATCAGCTATTGCTTGCAATTGCAAATCTTGTCGTTATTACACTTTTCTATATTTCTTTTCTGTTAGTCCCCGAGGGTATTCACCAGCCCAGTTGTCAGTACTTTGGCGCTGGTCCGAAAGCCGATTCTATTTGGAACCTTGCAATATATAAATTTTTGTAAAATTTGGTTTAAAAGTATCTCCCTCAGGCAAAGCTCTGTCCTTAGCTGTTTTGGCTTTATATTAAGATCATATTGTTTATTTGTTCTCTCAATTTTTGAACATCTTTGATTTTATGGTCTTCAAAACGTTTAGACTTTATCTGCATTGCAGAGACATAAATTGTTGAAATGTGCATATGCAGAAAATTAATACACAGTAATTTCGGTATTCAGTGATTCTTTGAAATGTAAGTATTGGTATGGTGTATTCTTTATTCTACTAATTTTGCATTACTCTAACTAACATTTATTTCAACACACGACTTCATTATGAATGTTTAAATTATCAAGGATTCAATATGTTAAAAAGAGTTTATTCAAAAACATACCGCCATGATGTAATCTACAGGGTCATGAACACATATAACCAGGGCACCAATACGAACTGCATTGTAACTCCACGACAATAACATCAGTAGTATAGTCAATACATGATGAGTTGCCATTTCTATAAAATCCTGAAATTTATAATATACATATGGTTATAACAAAATTTCTCCTTTTGTCCAAGTTCAAATCAATATCTCCATCTCCCTTTGTCTAAGTTCAAATAAAGGTATTGTATAAATTCGTTGTTATTTTCAAATATTCTTTCCTTTTTTTTGTTTTGTTTTTGTTTGTTTGCCTCATATCCTCCTCAACTTCAAAAATAAAGTTGACGCCAAATAGAGGATTAAATTGGTTTGGCCTATATATTGCAACTGATCACATTTAAAATATCTTCTGCCTTTTGAGTCATTTTTTCGGGAGGTAATGTACCCATAAACAATTATTCCCCTGTTTAAATTTCCACTGTAATCGACTGGTTTCAACATTCTAAACCTTACATTTTTAAATTGATAACTTAGTCGGTAGAATTAATCCTTTAAAACAAATTTTACTCCATTACATTCACCACTATATGTAAAAGATATTACGTGAATCAAACTTACTTTTCTCTTGTGATCTGTGAACAGGGTAACGAAAGACGATATATAAAATGAGAATTCTATTACATAGTACCAGTATAAATCATCTGAAACTGTCTGGAAATAAAATGATAATCAAATTAATTATAATTTAGAAGATTATTGGAGAATTCAATCTATCATGTACAAGATTTTCATTAAAGTTGTCTGAGTGGCAATCTCAAAAATTGTCATATGGCTGAGCGTGTGACGATGTTTCTAATGTTACTCTCTGTTCATAGTTGAATAATTTTCAATAGAATTAATTGTTGAAATTTATATAAAAAACAGTCAGTGTAATGAAATCAATAACATATAGCTTGGAGGGTAACAGAGCAGATGGTTACCTCTTGAAAAATACTGTCAACCTCTGCTTTGTGTCAAATGACAATAACAAACTGCACTGTCACCCTAACTTTATGTTATTTATATAATATTGTCATGTAGAAAAAAAGAAGGGAAACGGGGAATGTGTCACAGAGACAACGACACAAAGAGGAGTTATAACAACTCAAAGCCACCATAAGATCTTCAATGAACGGTGAGGAAACCCCACACCCAACGGCAGGTCGGAGTCGTTCTCTAAATAAAGAGTAATCAAGTTTAGCGAAAAAAACATCATCCTAGACTCCTATAGACAGAAAGTAAACTAACTAGAAAACAGACAAGACACACAAAGGCTTTATAAATTTCCTGACTTAGGACAGGCGCAAACCTGCTGTGGCGGGGTTAAGCTAGTTTTATTGGGCCCAAACCTTCCCCTTATAGCCAATGTGATAAATCAAAAACAATCGTAACAACAGTAAAATTCAGTTGGCAACAGGAGTCAATTGTGAAAAATGAAACTTAAAGAACTAAATATACGAACATAAACATGAAATCACAAAAGACTACTAGCCCATCAGTTAACATGTTTCACATATTTCTAGTCTCATATTTGTTGCTATATTTATTACGAATTCAATAAGAGCCTACTACTAGATATATTCCAAGTTCTTTGTGTATAGATTTGAATGTGCGCGTTCAAGTGTCGGTAACGAATGCACAATATATGCAGTGTAGTTGGATTATAATAAGCCTGACCGTTGACAATTGAAGACAAACTGTGTGAGAAAAACAACGCTACAAGTAGTATAAAGATCTCTTATTTCCTACATAAAAGTGCATACTCGATGGAAGTTGTACAGAAGATAACACTTCCTGCCCCGTTCATTTCTGCCTTTTCCACTTGGATTCAGAACTCTTCCTCCCAACAACCCCCCATACCTCTTTGTACCACCCACTTCATTATATTTTTTTTTACTTAATGGTCAACTTGTGCTGACCTGGTATCCCGAATACTGCTCCCTGATCAAGAAATAATCAAGTAATGATTCAATATTACGAACTTATTTGTTCTTTGATTTTTTCATATAGGATTCAGATGTAATTACGCATCTCCTTTTCATATGTACGCACAGCAGTAGCACACATATTACTCATATTACACATATTACAAATATATTGAACAGGAATTTTCTCTGTCTTGTAGGTGAGTTTAAAAGGAATAATCTCGATATAAATGACCCGTGACCAGTCAGGTCAATAAAATAGAGTAATAACATATGCTGAGTGATATGGTGAATTCCTCATTCATATCAGTATAAAAACATAATGAAATTACACTGCTTAAATAGTAGATTCTGAAAGTATATTCTACGTATTCAAGAAGACGTCGACCTTCTTCATACTGCTCTTCGTGCAGCAGATTTTAAATTTACACACGGACATAAGCAAGCAATAGAATTGCTGACAAGTTCATTGTTTTTAATCAAGTTTCATTAACAATAATACACAATTATAGCCTATTAATGAGGTAAATGCAGAAATTTATTGACAGGAGACAAGTATATTGACCAAGGAGTTAATCCGAGTGTCAATATACGTTTCTCATGTCAATAAATTTCTCCATTGACCGAATTTAATAGGCTATAATAGTTTTATTATTTTCCAAATTTACAATTTTTTAAAGAGACTTATGTTAATAAATCTCAATTTTATATGATATGTTTGCTGATTTGATTTTTTTGGCATCCATATTTTCTAATAGATTCATGGAACTGAATATACGCCTGTTTTGTATATTTGAAATAGACAAACCAATAATATTTAAGAAATTTTGCAATTTAATAAAAGAAACTTTTAATTAACAATCTATTTTTAGTCTCAGGTCAATACGTGAAGTCAATTCGTCTTTTATCCCTTATATTTAATGATAATGTAAAACTGATCCATTTTTAGCAGAGGTCAATACGTAAAGTCAATTCTTAGATTTAGTGACAACTCCAAGAAATATACAAGATCATGTGACCACAATTCAACTAATCATTGGACTCTAAAAATATATGAAAATAATAAAATTTAATATTTCATGAGCACTAGGCATCAAGCAAAACAGATTATGAAAGGTCAATATACAAAACAGATTATGAAAGCTCAATATCAGACAAAAAAGATGATTAAAACTCAATATCAGACAAAACAGATTATTAACACTCAATATCAGATAAACAGATTATTTAAACTCAATATCAGACAAAACAGATTATTAAAACTTAATATCAGATAAATAGATTATTAAAATTCAATATCAGATTAACAGATTATCAAAGCTCAAAATCAGACAAAACAGATTATGAGAGTTCCATATCAGACAAAACTGATAATGAAAGCTCAATATCAGATACAACAGATGTGAAAGTTCAATATCAAATTAATAAATTATGAACAAAAATGGGATGTGGAGTAAATGTACATGGGACAAATCCCTATAAATATATGGTAAGATTAAGCAAATGGAACAACGCCTTCATTTTTGATCTTCGTGTTAATAAGCAAAACAGAAAGTTCAATATTAGCCAAAACATATTTTGAAAGCTCAATATCAGAGAAAACAGATTATAAAATTTCCATATCAGACAAGACAGATTATAAAAGCCCAATATCAGACAAAACAGATTATGAAATGTTCATATCAGAAAAAAAAACAGCTATGAAAGTTCAAATCGACAAAACAGCTTTGAAAGTCCAAATCAGATAAAACGGCTATGAAAGTTCAAAATCAGACAAAACGGCTATCAAAGTTCAAAATCAGACAAAACGGCTATGAAATTTCCATATCAGACAAAACGGCTATGAAAGTTCAAAATCAGACAAACTGCAATGAAAGCTTAATACTAGCAAAACAGATGATAAAAGCTCAACGCTTTTTCCGGCTTGTTACCACATCATACTAAATACTCATTTAAATATCTGTAAGTTGATTTGTTCAAATAGTGGGTCAACCGGTTAACGTTGGGTCGCATAGGAATTCAACCGGTAAACAAGAACATTCGACATAACTGTTGATAGTAAGTACCCTTTGGTGACCCTCGGGCAAGCTCTCGGTTGACCTTACTATCTCGGGGGAGAGAAACTGCTGGGTTACACACTATCTAGGGTGGTTATTGTATAATATCATTTAGAATTTTTATTATGTTTGTGATCAAGTTGATATCTTAATTTTCTGTGATAACTGCTAAATAAGTTACCTGTTTTGATGGCCACCCTGGCCAGATGTTTTCTGATTTTGTAAACCATGGTTCCTGGAATTGGAAATTTTAAACATGATAATGAATATCGTAAGTCAAAAATAACTAAATACCGAAATTGGCGTAAGCAATAGTTTAGTTTAGTAGTTTTTGTCAGACTTAAAGTTTAAGGAGAGCAATATTTGCAAACAAATCGGTAATTTTAATATTTCCCATTATTACTATCCTTCTATATCGCATTAGTGTAGAACATACAATATATCTATGCATATTATTATATTTCATCAATAATAACAGTAAAACAAATACATTGATTGACTTTACGTTAAAGCAACTGTATCCAAACCCTTTTTCATTTAATATTCTTAAGGAATTAGGTGTTAAAAATAAATTATTCAAATGATTTTGACACATTTATAATACTCACATCCCATAATACGTATATTCCATACCAAGACATAATGAGGTAAAACACCAACTGCCAACTGTAAATAGATAAAGTAACAGAGTCAAATTTTAAGTATTTTACTGCATGGCTAGTGACTGTTTTCTGAGTAACTTTGTTCATCTGTTTTCTTTGGTTTTCTTTCTTTTAAATTTTTCATATTTTGGGCCGTGTTTGATTTTGTTTTTGTTCGCTTTAACCCTTACTTTTATTACAGACCATTCCATTCAATAAATTTGAATGCAGTTTCAGACCTACTTGGTTTTTATTGTTGTTGCGATCTGGCATATTAATACTGAAAACATGTTTTAATAAGACAGGTCGATATGTATTTGCTGATAATGCTTATGTGTTTTTTTAAGGTCCAAAATATCATATCCGTATGACTTAAAATTCATTATGTTTTTTTGTTTGTTATTATTTTGCACTATATTCGTTAGATCTGCATTCGAAACTGTTGACTTATGTCGGCCACCGTTCGTTTCACTTTCGAGTCGGTTGATTTTATTTCAGTCTGTTAATTTTTTCCCTTTTAGTCGACTCTTGATAGTTCTACTTTTTAGTATGTTAATACTTTTTACGCTGCCCGTTAGTATTGTAATTTTTTCCACCGTGGCGTCTTTTTGCTCCTATCTCCTAATACCGAACGTCGTCACAAGAAAAAGCAGGAGGTAACATAATCATATAGGCCATGAAGGATTTGAAATGGATATATTTTGTTTAAAATTCCGTATTGTGTTGTTTTCGTACAAATTACGACGGAAATTTTGAAAAGTTACTTTTATATCAAAGAAGAAATATAAACCGAAAAAATGTTTTACCTTTTTCTTGTTTCAATAAAGCGAAATTACTGTCTCAAAAACTTATGGTACATGTATGTTCAGTCACCGTTGCAATTATCAATACAGAAGTTTTTCGGTCGTCACCGACTCTGACAAAACCGGACTTTTCAATGGCAATGTGACGGGTGCCACGTATGGAGAAGATAATGCATACACTTCCGAAGCACCTGATGATACATCGATTTTTATAGGGGTTCACACTACAAGTGCTTTAATTATGTGGCGTTCTTGTTCATTTTTGTGTATTTGTTTTTGTCTGTCATACTGTCTCCATTTGTGTTGGATATGAATTACCGTGATCTTTGATTTATGATTTTAGAATTTCCTCATTCTTGCCTCGGAATTCGTTTGCCGGTGTAAAAAACAGATGTTATATCCTATAGGAAGGTAAAAATAGCTTAAAATAAGTGTAACTGTATTGATTTTTAAAGTGTATTTGCATAAACCAGTATATGTCTTACTTTTGGATTGAACATGTACATTAAATAGCATACTTTTACCTTAGGCTTGTGCGTAATATATCCAAAGAATAATCCACAAATTAAACAGGTTAAAGTAATGGCTTGAATTAATCCTAATTGATAAAATAGTTTAATGAAAAAAAGAAATATTTTAAAATTTGGATTTCCTAGAGGAGTTAAGTTTCGGCAAATTGTGCAATAAAAATAGAGTAGTATTCCTCGCTTTAATGTGATAAAAATTGACAATTTTCAATAGATTCTGACATGTAGTGTTCTACAGAATGTATTACCGAATTTTTACTAAATTTCAATGGTACTAAATCGTGAGCAACGTGTTGGGCTGATAACTTTTGTTTTAATTGCAATTTTCGATATATATCGTTACAATTGATGCAAATTTGGATTCTATGAGAGTTACTGGAGCAAAATTAATATGAAATGATTTTTTTTTACAAATTGACACTGATACAAAAATGTAGAAATCTAATGTTTTTAATATTAATATGTCATGCATTTATATTAGAATGTTGTTTTATTACCTGGCATCTTGCAACCTTTTAAGGTCACTTGCTTTATCTTGCTTCTTCCGCTTCCGGAACCATACCTGTACTTGACGTTCAGAAAGTTGTGTTTTCTTGGTTAAACTCTATAAGGTAAATAATGAATGAAAGGATATGGAGTAAATGCACATGAGACAAAGTATCTACAATTACAAATACATGGTTAAAACAAGCAAAGCAACAACACTTATTGTTGTTCTTCACCTTAAATATAATAAAACATGAAATAAATACCTCTAAAATAAACCCATATTTCATAGTACACATCCAAAGGACAAGAAAATTAATTAATGAATAGGGAAGAAAAAAAGAACATCTTTCTTCGTCATGAACACTATTTGGTTCCATGGAAGTCTTGGGGTTTCAAATGCATATTTCAATTTAATAAATGGAAACAGATGCTAAATATCTACAAACGAAGAAATTGATGAAATGCAGACACATCAATCTTAAAAATCACAGTTACAAAATGAAGATTATTATATAATAATTCCTATAACTAACAACGCTACTTTGCCTGTAGGTGTAATATTTGCCAAAATGAAAAAAAAAATATGTGATTGCTGGTTTAATTTTAAGCTGAAACTCGTTGAAAAGCACCTTAAATTTAATAAATTCATTTATTTTGAATACAAGGGAAATATTCGTTCAAATATCGGAGAAGTTTATTGAAGCGTAAAAGTGACTCTTTCAAGAGTACCTCCACTAAAAAAAGTTTTGTGAGAGTTAATGCTTTGCATTGATAATGTTTCGATAATATGTGGAAGGAAAAGTTGTCGAAATGTTCAACGGTAGAATCAAAGTTCACTACAAATACGAGACTTTCGAGATAGGAGCTCTCGTGTAATTTAAGGCGGAAACGATCTCCTCAAGTACCAGTGAGACTCTTGATCTTTTGAAATAAATATGTACCACATAAAAAAAAACAAAATATTTATGAAATTTAAGTATACACTTATAATTGTTACTTCGTGACAAATCTTTCACTAAAACAATTTTAATTTGCGAAAGCAATTAACCCGAAGCGCTAATTCAGATTGAATATAAACCACCCTTAGCTCAATTGGTGATTCCCTCTCAATTTATTGATGCATTGATTTTGTCGTGTAACCAAATTGCCATGTGTCACCTCCGGGTCTAGCACTACAGCCAGCCGCCTAACCGAATGAGCTAAAGAATCGATCCATTAGCCAAGTCGTTTACTGGCTATTTAAATCTACCTACTACAACGCAGGTGGGCTGTCCTGTCACAGTCTTATAGTATCAATAGTGTACTGCGGTTTGAACACGACTCAGAAGTCCAGTATTCGGGATGGTATCAACACAATAGTTCATCTTGGAATATTGTCAGTAAAATTTTACCAACACATGACGTCATTGTTAATAAAAATATATTTACACCAAACGGTGTCCTCTGCTAATCTGAATGGGATATATTATTATCCCTTTATTCACGATGGCTAGTCGTTACGGACCTTTTCGAGAGAAACGGCGCCTTTCAGATCATGCAACGGACCATTTTTGAAAATAGTGGAGGAAAAAAATGGATAGTGTAAATTCTTCTGTGAAATAAACAAAAACAAGAGGTTTGTAGTATTTTTTTTCTTTTTAAGGAATGTCTTGCTACTTTTTGACTTTCGCGGAATACGTATTTTAGTGAAACAACACTTGAATATGTGTAACAAATGCAAAACATGCGGGGGCTTTGCGTGATGACATTAGAATATACAATATAAAAAGATGAAACTTCAGTTGAACGGTTTGTTTCAATACTTTCGGTCCGATATATTAGTTTTCCCTCTGTTTAACACATTTCTTTGCAGTTCTTTGCTGGAGATTTATCAAGGACGATCTGATAACTTACCTACAGAAATCCGAAAGTCGCCGTTGCAAGAATCAAAAGGATCTGTTTCTCCCGAAAGGTCCGTAACGACGAGCCACCGTGTTACTAGGCCATAATAAAAATATCTTAGATTTTCAATACTATCACGCCCCTATTTTTTAGTCGCCTTCAAAGTACTTTATTTTCATTTTTGATCATTTTCTTAAGAATATGCAGCATTTGTCACTATAAGTGATAAAAAGTTAAACAAATTAAGTTCACCCACCCGTCCTTTATTTCCGAAAAGGTTGGCTGAGAATCTAAGAATATTTTATCATGGCCTTTCTTATATCAGAGTTATATATATATGGTTCCACATATCCCTGTTCGTACCAACTGCATGTAACATGAAATTTTAATTATGTGCTTCGATTCCTAATAACCCTAATAAGTTTTCAAAACAAACACAGGACTTCAAATGGCAAAAAAAACTGGCCATAATCATGAATTTCAGTATTGCAGTGCGTGTATGTGTATGGAAAGCGCGAACTACAAAAAATAGAAAAACTCAATTTAAGTTACTAAAACTTAGTTTTTCTCAACTTAAATTCAATTTAAGTTACTAAATTCGAATTAACGCTACTTAAAATGAGTTTAAGTATTTTTTGTTGTTCCCGCGCTGTTAACCCTAGTTAAAACACCGAAAATGTATTAACAGAACTTAATAATAGTTAGTTGCTTAATTCAAATTAATGCTACTTAATAAGCGTTTTTTATTGAATTGAATTTAAGTAGAGAAAAACTTTGTTTTAGTAACTTAAATTGAGTTTTTCTATTTTTTGTGGTTCGCGCGTGCATTAACTCTACTTAAGTAGAGATTTCCACTAAATTAGAGTTAATAGCCGTAGTACTGTTTGAAACAACCATTTTGATTGGTTGAAAGGTTTGTTTTAGATTTAGGAATGAATGTAAAAGATTTTTTTATCTTTTGTATTTTTTTTTGATTTTCCATCCGAATTTGGATCTATGAAATGCCTAATAATCTTAAAGATTTTCATATTTTTTCTGTCGATTGCTTTTTTAAAGATCTTGCGTGGTTTAAAAAAGTGTCAATAATGCCATATGTGTGTAACGCTAATTATATAGATATACACAATAAATATCTATGAAAAAATAATACCCTGTGAAATGGTAAACATTCCAGAATTTCGTTCAAAAGGGTCTATCAAAATACCTTAATTAACAATTGAACGAGTGAATTGAAAATGACATTTTTATGACCCTTATTAATTATCCCTATTTCGATCTTGCCGACCAAATTTACCTGTTCAGGTGTATGATATACCGGCGAACGCGGTCGAAAGGATATGATATAGTATAATAGCAAAAAAAAAAATTGTTATTTTTGCATGTGAATTAAATTCCTGGCTAAAAATCCTATTCTACTCTTCAAATTTCCCCCCGAAATTCATGTAATTTGCAACATATGGAACTCTTTCGAAAAGGATTTGCTAAATTAAAGTTTTTTTTTAATAAAAATAAAATTTTAAGTTTGACATTCATTTGCAGACTATTT
>MJUU01020425.1:113394-128870 GCA_002080025.1 Modiolus philippinarum
CTAATTTAGTGGAAGATTCTACTTAAGTAGAGTTATGCGCGCGCGAACCACAAAAAATATGAAAAACTCAATTTAAGTTACTAAAACTTAGTTTTTCTCTACTTAAATTCAATTTTAGTAACTTAATGTGAATTAAACTCAATTTATGTTGTTCGGGCGCACTTAATGATAGTTTAATTACCATTTTCTCTACTTAATTCGTTTTTCTTACATTAACAGCAAATATCTCTATTTAAGTGCTTAATCTTCTTAAGTAGCGTTAATTCGAATTAAGTAACTTAAATTGAATTTAAGTGGAGAAAAACCAGGTTTAAGTAACTTAAATTGAGTTTTTCTATTTTTTGTGGTTCGCGCTTGCCATATATGTGTGTGTGTTTCAACGTTTTACTTTATTATAAGGCAACATTACGAAGAACCTTATTTATAACATTTTTTTTAAATCTTGCAAAAAATTTTCATTGGACGTTCCTCTTTTCTAAAACGCATTACGATAAAAGTGTCCTAAGATGCAATCTTAGGACACTTTACTCTAAACACTATTTACACTCTTTACACAAATCTATTCTATCAAACTATACACATATAGTTTGATAGAATAGACTTGGACTTGTTTTGATATGATTTCAGCACTTGAATGTTTACTTGACAATATATTCATTCGTTTCGGTAACTGTATTTATCGCCGGGTCATAGGAATTCCTATGGGTACCAATTGTGCACCACTTATAGCGGACCTCTTTTTGTACTGCTACGAATCTCAGTTTATGACCAACATCAGCAAAGACCCATCTAAACAGCATTTAATTGAAAAGTTTAACAACACTTTCCGATATTTGGATGATATTTTAACTTTAAATAATGACGACTTCAATACGTATTATAAGGACATCTACCCTAAAGAACTTACTTTGAATAAAGCCAATTCTGATAATCATCATTGTCCGTTCTTAGACATCAATTTTGATATAACGAATGGTAAATTAGATACTAAAATTTATGATAAAAGGGATGATTTTTCTTTTCCCATAGTTAATTATCCATTTCTGGATGGCGATGTTCCATTAGCGCCATCATATGGTGTTTACATATCTCAACTTGTTCGATTTGCTCGAGTATGTAATAACGTTTGCGATTTTAATGAACGGAATCTTTTCATAACTGAAAATTTATTACATCAGGGTTTTCGTTATCACAAACTAGTTAAAACCTTTACTAAATTTTATCATCGATTTAAAGACTTAGAAAAAAGAAGGGAAACGGAGAATGTGTCAAAGAGACATCGACCCAAAGGGGAGTAATAACAACTCAAAGCCACCATGAGATCTTCAATGAACGGAATAGTTCATAAATACAATGCAACCTGTAAACATCTAATCAAGGCTGGTATTTCACATCCCTTATTTTACGGTAATGTTTTACATAAGAGTAAAAAATACTTAAACTCGCCTAACAAACTTATAAAACCTTTAAATCGTCTAATTCATAAGGGTTATAATTACGGTATTGCCGTCAAGTCATTACGTATGGCCTTCTTTGGTATTAACATTGATTTTTTGATAGGGTCCTTGCAATTTAACTAAACACATTCTAAATTTCTAAAATCTGTATTGCATGGACATGGGTTATGTATTCCGGTATATACATGAAATTATTATTCTAAACCCCTCACGGTGGAAGCTGTATACTGAGGGTACATAACTTCTTTTGTCAGTTGGTGATGGGTCTGGAGCTGGCATGTCAGTTAACTGTTAGTAGTCTCTTGTGATTTCTTGTTTTTGTCCGTATATTTAGTTCTTTCAGTTTCATTTTTCACAATTGACTCAGTCCTGTTGCCAACTGAATTTTACTGTTGTTACGATTGTTTTTTGATTTATCACATTGGCTGTAGGGGGAAGGTTTGGATCCAATAAAACTAGTTTAACCCCGCCGCAGCAGGTTTGCGCCTGTCCTAAGTCAGGAATTTATTAAGCCTTTGTGTGTCTTGTCCTTTTTCTAGTTAGTTTACTTTATGTCTATAGGAGTCTAGGATGATGTTTATTTCGCTGGACTTGATTGCTCTTTGTTCAGGGGCCGACTCCGACATGCCGTTTGGTGTGGGGTTTCCTAACCGTTCATTGAAGATCTTATGGTGGCTTTGAGTTGTTATTACTCCCCTTTGGGTCGTTGTCTCTCTGACACATTCCCCGTTTCCCTTCTTTTTTCTACATATTATAATGAAGGAAAGGATATGGAGTAAATGCACATGAGACAAAGTCTCTATAAATATATGGTTAAAAACTAGCAAAAGAACAACGCTTTTATTGTTTGTTCTTCATCTTGAAGTCAGCATGAGTAACTGTGTATTTTTCAAAACGAAGACTTGTGAACTATCAAAACTATCATCACAGTTTTCATTTCAAACAAAAGCTTACCAGAATCGTATCATGTGACGGGTGTTTCTGTTTCCGGTATACCGCCTCTAATACTTGGTTTGGAGTAACCAACTGTTGTGTAGTCTCTTCTGTGATACCAAAACAAGCTCCAATCGGCGTTACTACATATCTATTGTACAAAATACAATTTTAATTTTTAATTTTTAAAGGTGGAATACTAGCCTTTTACAATCTGCAACGTTGAACTCTTTTATCGGACATTGAGCGTATACAATTTCTCTAACTTATACTGCTGTTCGAACTTTTGTGAAATATTGCCTATTCAAATCACTGACATTTTAACAAAAAACAAAAACAAAAAACAAACAAACAAAAAAACGGCCGTGTTCGTACTAATAGCCTTTTTGAATAATCGCAAGTGTAACAGGCCTAACTTCTACTTCTATAAAAACTTTTACGGATTAATCAATTTATTTGTGAATATTTAATTAGTCCACAAGCACACTTCCTTGAGAAGGGAGTTCGGATGAAAGGAAGATAGCGAAACGTTTCATCTAAGGACACTTTTATCGTGATGCGTTCTTTACTAAAAATTATGTGAAATACGCAAATGAGTTTCTATACAACATTAAAAGATTATGATATTCCCATGTGTCACGAGCCTAACTTTAAAACTTATGATACTCCCATGTGTCAAAACGTAGATAACCGCATATCGTCCCATTAGTGCAACAAGGTACCAACTGACAAAAATGCTATTTTAAGAAAACACAATTTGAAAATTTAGACCTTCACAATAAATCAGAGAATAGAGGTAGATCTCTCATTTTTGGCTCATAGAATAAACTTACTTCACCCTTCATTTACACAATAAGTTAAGTTTATAGCTCCTTTTATTCTTACGGAATTATCACTTTTGTCAGTTGGTACCCATTTTTAAGCATATATTTCCACAAAAAGTAAAAATTTCATTGTGCAAAAAGGTACCAAGTGCCAGTTAGTAACTTTTTGCATAATTCATTTCATAAACACAAAAATATTTTAATTTAAAGATATCAATCTTATTTTTGTAGCTTTATTCATCACCAAATTATTTGCAGACTAATTCTGAATGGTTATACCATGTTTTTCATGCATTTAGACACTGTATTGTGTGAATAAAAATAGCTTATGCGAAAAAAAAACAAGTGTCATTTGGCTCCTTGTTTCACGTGGGAAATGCACTGAAATCAGTTGGTACCAAATAGCATATTTAATTAAGGGTATCTCAGAAACGAATAAAGATACAGGCTTAATTTTCATAAGGCAACAAGATAACTATAGTAGCTCCTGAGAAATGCACTTATCTCAATGTTGCCCAAATTGTCACTTGGTACCTTGTTGCACTAATGGGACGATATGTACAATGTAGTAGAGCCGTTTGAGAGTGGAGGGACAAGTCAGGTGTTCGTGCAAACACTCTCTCATATACACACACTCCACTTTGGTAACGGTGATCTACGTTCGTGGCTCTTTGGAGTATTGTTGGTGTTTGGGATTTAGAATATAGATTGACCATGCATATATGCTAAATTGCATAACTGGTGGGGAATTGCAGCAATTTGACGCCAAGCGGAGGTAAAAAATAGTATAAGCAAATTAGACCCTTTAGAGGTCATATACAAATCTTGAAAAGTGAGTTCGTCTTTCCCGTAATGTTGACTGTAAACCCCATTACTAATTTTAATTTCAGGCCGTGTTACAATGGCATCTAAAACCATGGACAAACTCCACATTGAAAGTCGAGATACGTCTAATCTACAAAAAATGTATGACAAATTTTGGAACGTCAAAATAATTATACATTAGTTTTCAGAATCTGTTTAAATCTATATCACATCACTTACCTGTCTAGAACTTCTCTAAATATAACCAAAATTGTTGCAAAGGCAACAGAGGGTATGACAAGGTCGCCCACTTTAGGAAAGTAGCCATCGGTCGACAGTTTTCCAACACTCTCAAAGTCAGGCTGAAGGCTGTTAAGTGTGTCGTTCAGCCACTGTAACATTGTTGTGACTTTCACAAATCTGGAAAAAAATTAACAAACTGCAAGTTTTTTTTCTGTCATCTTTGTTTATTGAAGGTACTGCAATGTTGGCAACATGGATACGTTTCTTAAAGTAACTTTAACATACATACTGGAACCATGGATAGCTTACCTGAAGGCAAGTATGTAAGCACTGGAACCAGAGACTCGAATATAAGTACAAGAAAATGAAATGCATAATCCGCTTGCAGGACGGTAAATACTTAAATCGGAATTGAATTAACCTAGGGCTGGAATTGGATACTGGAATTGGGAGTGACTGAATAAGAGAGAAAAAATATTTTTTACTGGGTCTGGTACTGATAAACAACGACCAGAAATGTTAATACTGGGTCTCGGACTGAAAAAACGCCAGGAATGTTAATACTGGGTCTTGGGCTGAATAAAAAAACAGACAGGAATTATATTACGGGGTCCGGGACTGAATAAACAACAGACTGGAATTTCAATGAAACGGTTTATAGTATCCTCCGTGAAATAAAATCCAAAGGAACATATTTTTTTAGCTTACCTGGTGAGATAATCTCCAGATGGAAAGTATTTACTGCTTACATGGTGAAATAATCTCAAGACGGAATACATCTAATAGATATATCAAAAACATTTGTTCCATTTGGAACTTATTTCACAGGATACTATTTTGTCTTACATCAATACTGGGTCTGGTACTGATAGACAACAGTGTTTGGATTCTAGTGCTGCTGATGAGGAATAAATTTCCGAAATGGCCATACAGCTCATTAAAATTATTGCAGTTAGAGTTAACATATGTGATATGGTCTCATGTTCATTTACTCCATATCCTTTCGTAAAAACAGACATAAATGTTAATACTGGGTCTGGCCCGGGCTGAAAAAAAAACGTCAGGAGTATTAATATGGGGTCTGGGACTGAATAAACAACACACTGGACTATTAATACTGGATCTGGTACTATAAATTTAAATACTGGGCCCGGGATTGATAAAAAACATCAGGAATGTTAAAACAAGGACCGGGACTGAATACAAAATAGACTGGAATGTCAATACTGGGTCTGGTACTTCAATCGGGACTAAATAAACAACATATATGAATATTAATACTGGGTCAAGGACTGAATTAACAACAGGCTGGTACGTTAAGACTTGAATCTTGACTGAATTAGCCATATATCATACAAGATACAAACAATTCAAAATCACTTATTTATACATGAACATGTAAATTTTGTATATTTAATATTTCACCGGAAAAAAACTCCTTAAAATTGGTTTTTATTCGTATATAGCATTAATGTTCGGGGGTCACTTCCACTACATGATGAGGTAGGGATAGGCCGCTGGAATAGGTACCTTTTTCTTGCTTCAGGTTATATGATAAGGGTAGTAAATTGTGATGAAAATATGTGATAAAGAGATTAATTGATAATGTCAATTTGTTGCATCTAAATCAGATACTAATTAGCATTTAACATATCGTATTTTTCTACTGTTTGATTGAAAATAAAGAATTTACAGTATTCACCCCAATATATGACAAGGTATACTTGTCTGCATTATATATGATTAGGTTCACTTTTCTGCTAAAATATGTGATAAGGTAGATATTTTTGAGATTCTTAATATAAGTTCTTTATTAACCAATCAAGGGCCCTCAATGGGACATATGACAATACAAACACTGAACATACATGATTAAATAATAACAAATCATACACAAAAACAAAAATATCATTAAACATACTGATCATATATTATAAATAATGTTTTATATATTTTCATTTTATTTCAATGTCATGCAAGGCGCACCCAGACCATGTAGACGGTATTACTATTGTAAAATAATTTAATATAAATAAATAAGTTTTACATATAATATATATCTATTTTTTTATCCATTCATTTATCACACATTAACCTGCCCGTGTCTAATGCACTAAACTAAGTTTTAGGTCAGTTTAATGCAATATATGATAAGGGTGGGGGTCCTTATGTGCCAGCGGCTCACCCCTACCCAAAATTATATGGAATGACCCCCCCCGACATTCANGTTGTTTGAGAAATTCACAATGGATACCAAAGAAATATTTACTTAATACATTTAAAATCTATATATTAATGTTTTGAATGACGTGAGTTGATTTAAAATTAATTTCACAATGAATAAGTTTTCACATTGTATTTTTATAGAAAGAATCGCTGTATTGTTCATGCCTTTTGTTAGGCACAATTGTCCGTGATATCGCTTTAAACTATGACCCGTTTGGTTTTGCCTCAGCTTTTCAAAACAAGGGACAAGATTTAATTGTGACCGAATTTTATCAGATCATTTAAATAAAGACGAACGATTTAATCATTTTCTGGAACACTTCATGATTATAAAAACAATATATTAAATTGTATCACTCAATATTTTGAAGTACACGTCTACTAGGTATAAAGGTAAAGAAAAAATGGAACTGGATGACCATACTGTAAATAATGTAATACCTATTATCGCCGAGCTTAAGCTCGGTCATTATGACATTGGCGCATCGGCTGTTGGTTTCGAGGGTAACCCCTTTTCCCAATTTAAATTTCTTGCAGAAGTTAGACAAAAAAGGCAACGAAAGAAATGGACCTATTTCTCTCTGGAACCCACCTTTACGGGATCTTACGGGGGTTGGATCCTCCGGCGTTTTCTCTTTGGCTTCGATCGTCCATTAGTCACGCTGTCTTACAACCTATATATAGCTAACTCCAACAGCTTTGGGTTGAGGGCTTTATGCACAATATTTTATTGGTTTTGATACAAAAACATTATTCAAAGATATTGACAGCCCCTACATACGAAACAAAACAATATAGTTTTAAGCCATCGTTGCAATAAATACGATAAATAACACAAATAATACAAAAAGTAATATAAGACAATAAAACTAAAACATAGATTTCGATCGCAAAGGTTTGTGACCAACACCTAGTAACTTTTATGCATTTTATGCATTGTATGCAACCGGTAAGGTCATAAGGTTCGGATTAATGTTGAATGGCAATGATTTCCTGTCTACCATATCCCTATTTCTCAAAGTTACAAAGTTTGGAGTTCGGAACATGCATGCTTTTTCCACTTGCAATGTTGTGGATTCAACGCCGAAGAACAAGAACATTAAAATAGTGCCTATCTGCGTTGTTGAAGCTTTATACATTGGCCGGAATAGTTTATCAGGCAAAAAATACAATACATATGAAATCAAATGAGGCTCTCGATAAAAATGTTCTGTTCAAAATATATATAGATAAAATATTTTCTACAGAAAAATAGAAGACATACGTTTTCGAATACGACATTTTCACTAAAAAAGAACATGTATTATCACCCCTATTAAGCTGAGTTCTCGGCGAACGGTTTAGGTAAGAAGAGTTCGCGCATAATTGGTTGGATAATGTTTAGCCCGGTTGAGAAAAATGTACACAAATTTCTTATCTTAAGTAACATTGGATAACGTTTTGTCCCGGTTCGGGATAATGTTTAGGTACGGGTTTTGATATTTGAACATTTACCTATACCGAAACATGGCAAGCTAAATAGGGGTGATTATACTTTCTGCCAAAATATTTCTAGGAAAACTCCAAACTAGAGACAAATCCCAATCAAAACATAACTGGACTGGACGATGTATTGAACTTAGTGCAGTTCACTGAGAAGACTTGAGAGCACGTAAACAGAAAAGGTTGGCGAATTAAAATCCATATATTGTAAAAAAAAACTTCTTCAAGTTTCCATATTCAATACACTTAAAGTAATACGACTTACCCCTAAAATATCCAATATCTCCTCTTCAGTTTAATTCCTACATTGAAAATCAGTATCAGAAAACCGGTAAAATATTTTTGTAATTAGAATAATAATGTAATTCCAAAGCAGTTTATAATCAAGGGGTGAAAGGCCACGCCGGTACAGACAAGCAAAAATCGCGCCCAGATTTTAAGCCATATTTACCCAATCCGATTACAGTTAAATACAGGTATTTAAACGGATAAGTAATATAGTGTATTTGACATGAAATCGATTTTATTGTTATAATTAGTAAATACGTATTCTTATATTTACCTGCGTGGCCGGTTGTACATGTCAATTTCATGCTTTATCGTGTTTTCACATAAGTATTACGTAATACGAGGACAATAACTGTAAACAATAAAAAAAAAAATAATAAAGTTTTACAATTTGATTTTAATATTATTGATTTTCTATTGAAGCCCGTTATTTGTCAATGGAAAAGTTTTCTCAAGAAATGAAGCTTCCATAATAGACAGAGATTCATGTTTGATAACACTATTTAAATTTAGTTTAAATGAATAGGTTTCTCCGAATAAGGCACGGACCATTTGATTTTCGGGGGGAGGGGGGCTGGGATTTTATCCGAGCTTTGCGGGCCAGATTATTTTTTTCCGCTATATACTATGTTAGGAAATTTTGTTGAGCCAGGCTTTTCTTCTAATGGACAAAGTGAGAGCCAGATTATTTTGTCAACCCAGGTGCTGGTCAGAAAATTTTTTCGGGCAAAAACCGGGGCCAGAAATTTTTTTTCTAAAAAATACCCTCCCCCCTGAAATTCAAATGTCCGTGCCTAAGAAGACTTAAGAAAAACAAGAAACCGTATCTTAAATTTGAAAACATTAATTTAATGTCAAAATTTCTCTTTTCCACCTGAACTATTAAATAAAGAACGGGCCTTTCATTGTTTATTTTTTTTCTAGCTTTTTAAGAATAACAGGGATTTTTTTTTACTTTTTGTTACCTATTAGCAAATAGAAAGATTATGCAGTAACAGATTTTTCTACCAATTTACATGAGTATGTATTCATTTTTTGAGGAACGATATGGACTTTTGCATTAACTGCACAGGTATTAATTCAATTTGTATCAAGATTTGTCGCCCGTTGGTCAAATTTTCGCATTTGTTGCTGTCTATTGACATTGCTAAGAAATGGTGACGGTAGTGTTATACTTTTATTCACAAGAAGACCTGATGTCCATTTCAATAATATTTTATTATGAGGCCCGATTTCTTTGATTCAGATTCAAACATTCTTATGTACACAACTTATATCAAAATTACATATATTTGTCTAAAACATTGGGTAGGAACCTTTTTTCTTTAATAAATTTTGAATTACTAGTACGTGTAGAATTTCGTCAAAAATCGACTGAAACCCAATCTCCCTCCAAATGTTTGCTTACTAGTGTTTAAATATAGTCGTTTTCAATTTAGAAGAATATTAGTGTGCGACACCAGGGAAAGTGCAAGACAGAGAAAGCTCAGACGACAAATTTCTTTTCACTTACGAGGCAAGACAGAGAATCAAACAATCTTAAATGAGAGCAGGGACTATACATTACAGTGATGTATAGTCCTTTATGAGAGTGTCTGGTATTTATAAACCTTGCACTCTGTAAAACTATAAGAACGCAAATCACCACCAGTACCCTTCCCAAACACCCGTCACGGAATAGAAGAGATATATAAATATTAGAAATTATTTGAAATTAACATAATAATTCAACAATATATTATTTGTTCGACAATCAAGTCGTACGTGTAAAAAATTGATTATCAGGATTACTGATTTTCGAATTGCCTTATTTTAATTATTACACTTAATTGCATACAACCCAGATCAAATAGCGCTAAAAATACAATTGACAAATTTACATAATTTAATCAGTAACATTAAATTTTATTTTACTATTCGACATCAATTCAGGAAATTAATTACATTGCGAGCCTTCACGAACATAAGTTTTGGGGAGATAAAGTTTACGTTGACGTGCATTCTAAAATATAATGATATTCATTACCAATTTGTCGACTTAATAAAGGCTGTTACAAATTTGACTAATACAACTTTAACATCTTCTAAATTCCCAGATAAACTGAAAGAGGCCCAAGTAGTGCCTGTGTACAAGAAAAATAACGCATTAGATAAATCAAACTATAGACCAGTAAGTATTTTACGTTATGTTTCCAAATTTTTTGAGAGGGCCATAAATGACCAGCTAACAGCATACTTTAATCAAATTTTTCACCCTTATCTTTCTGCTTTTCGTGCTGGTTATGGATGTCAAACCACGTTATTGGAAATTGTTGAAGACTGGAAAAAGGATTTAGATGAAAACAAATTTATTGCAGCAATTCTGATGGACTTAAGGGGGTAGACCTGGGGAAGCCCAAAATTTTCCACCCGTTTATTTTTTTTAGTATTTTCAGTATTTAAACTACACATGTTCATGTCGATTTTAAGCAATTTTCAACAATTTTTACCGTCCCGTTTTTTGTCTAGAGGTCATCAAAGATACCCTGTTTCCTCATATTATTTGGTCCGTTTATGACTTGTTTGTGGTGTATAAAATTGGCTCTTATTCAATTTGTATTTAATTTAAAATTATTTCAAATGCAAAATTCTGTAGTTGAGATACGTGTGAAAGTAAGCATCAATAATGATAGTAAATTTAACTAGTTTGAACTGAAGTATATGGGTGCTTTGAACAGTATAGGCTGAAATTTTTACTCTATTTTGATCAGTATTAAACACTTCTTGTAAAAACGTTTGTCGTTTAATTTTCACAAAAAACTTTAAATAGAAAGAATACTAGTATATATAAGATATATTAAAATTTTAGAAAATTCTACCGTCCCATTTTTTCTAAATTATAATTAAGTGGGTAAAAATCAATAAAATTGCTAAATCTGTGTTATAAATTACCTCCCTTGGAAGAAATCTTCTGACTTTTACATATTTTCATTATTTTTGGACAACATTGCAAAAAATGTAGAGTAAAATGCACTCATTATAAATAACTGGATGTTAGGTATTTGTTTTCATGACAAAGTGAATATTAATTTGCTGTGTGGAAAAAAATTACAATTTAAAAATTTTGATCATACCTATTGCAATGATTCTATTTTTTCGTGTAAGTATTAAAAAAGTAAAAAACGGAGTTATCTCCTCCTACCCCAGGTCTACCCCCTTAAGTAAGGCATTTGATTTCCTCCCCCACAACCTACTCTTAGATAAACTTGAATCATATGGTGTCTCTAATGAAGCTCTAAAACTTCTTCAAGATTATCTCTCTGGATGAAAGCAGTGTGTCAAACTGGGCTCATCTTTTAGTGAGTGGGAACAAATCTATAAAGGGGTACCGCAAGGGTCGATACTGCGACCTGTTTTATTGAATATCTTTATAAATGATATCTCCTATTTTATTCAAGACTCTTCTTTATATAACTATGCAGACGACAACACACTGTTTTGATGAAGTTAAAACTACATTAGAGACTGATAGTCTAAAATTAATACACTGGTTTACAGTAAACCAAATGAAAGCAAATCCTGATAAGTTTCAGGCCCTTGCCATTGGTCGTAAAACTTACGATACAAACTTAACTTTTAATCTAAATAATAACCTCATAAAATGTGAGGAAGAAGTAAAACTTTTAGGTGTAGCAATTGATTATCAGTTGAAATTTAATACTCACATAGCTAATACATGTAAAAAAGCTTCTAGGCAATTAAATGTATTAAAAAGAGTAGGGAAATATTTAAATAGATTGGGACGGTTAACATTATATCGTTCATTTATTTTGTCTAATTTCAACTATTGTCCTGTCACGTGGCACTTTTGTAGTGAAATAAAATGGAAAAAATTCAAGAGAGGGCCTTGAAATTCATTTATGATGACTTTAACAGCTCGTATGAAGAACTTCTTAATCGATTAAAATTATGAATAAACAAAGTCCATCATATTTACATGATTTAATTGAAATTAAAGAAAATAAATATATTTTCAGATATCAGAACACAGCTAAGATACCAAGTGTCAGAACATCAAGGTATGGGCTACAATTACGCCGCAAAAACATGGAATGACTTGCCGGAACATCTTCGTAAAGAAACATCATTTACACAGTTTAAAAACATACCAAATTCATGTGCCATTGCTCCGCTTGCTACTCATAATTGCCGCTTTGCTTTTGCTTTTGAAAATTAATTATATGTAGATTAGTGCTGCTTTTACATTTTATTTATTTGCTTGTGTGCTTTTTCCTTTGATTAATTACATGTAGAATATTGCTGCTTTTCCATTTTATTTTTATTTGCTTGTGTTTTATGTGCTACATGAAACCAATTTCACATACTTTAGAAAATGTGCAGGAGGTGTATGTTGTATGAATTGCATGATTGTGCTGCTTCGTTGTATGTTTGTCTTATGTAGAATGTTGTTTTATTTGTGTTTGTGTATCATTGTGCATGGAAAGACTGGTTTGATAGTAGATGTTTTGTCTTATATGTGATGTCTGTAACATATATTATATTATGTAATGCATGTAACCGTCGATTTCAAAAGCTCTTGAGAGCTTATGTCGTCAGTTTGTTTTATGGACGTTAAATTGTATTGTACTTCGAAATAAAATACAGTATCTTGTTTTGCCATGTTTCCGTCTCAATAGATAAAGATGATTCGTTGTTATGAAACAAAACATTACACAGCATTGGATGTATTAAGAATATTCAAGTATTCCTTGAATTCTCTTATTTCAAAAATCCTATTGTACTTTTGTTGAATCAATCATTGGTGTATCCCATATTCAAAGAATGTTCTCTTCTTAACATACCTTTATTCTTTCGGTTTTACAATTTAAAAATGAAAAGCCACAACCATTAAAAATTCGCGAAGTCCAACCAAATTTAATGTTTTTATCAGTAGACAATATCCTTGCTATTTTGTATAAAATACATGCAATACTTCAGAAATGTTAAACATTTATCTTTGTACAAACTGTTTTAGTAAACAGTGTTCACTACTACGATAAGTATACCTGATCGTTGATGATTAACTTAAGTGACAATCATCAATAACTTATATTATTCCTCATATGATAATGATTCAATTTCATTGGTTGATACATAGTCACTTGACATGAAAAAAGTTTTGATATTTTTGTTCTTAATTATAGCGAGTGGTGAATAACTATATTATTCACCGGTGAATAACCCTAAAAATTTTAACGCCCGTGGAATAACCCCAGAAAGTTACAATGTCCATGGAGTAACCCTATCACTTTACCATGTCTGGTGATCCCCAATTGAACTACATTTATTTAAATTTTATAAGTATGCTTTGTTTAAAAATGTAAGAAACTGAAATAGCGTTTCTAATGTTTGTTCGGTATAATAAAACAATTAAGGCCTATGAAATTGGTAATCCTAAACTGTCAACTGCACTGAAGTTATTTCCCTCGGGCTACCCCCCCCCCCCCCCCTTCCCGGGGAAATTAACTTTTTGCAGTGGACAATTTGGAATATTCAACTCTTTCGAGGGCCATAATTATATAATGTTGACACTACACTGTGATATTAAATTTATCCAAGTTCGACCAGTCAACCTCCAGTTTTATTACAATACTAGATTGCTCAAAACTGCAGCCATTTCAATGATAAGTTGGAAATGAATGTCGTAAGTTAATATTTCTTTTTCACTTTCGCTTGCAGTGTTTACACTTTGGCAAATTTTAACGAGTCGTCGTTTTCTATTGAAGATTAAATGAACAGGGAGGTTCTAAAAATGCTCATTTTTAATTGACCAGACAAAACAAAATTACAGCTAGCATGGAGCCTGGTTTCACATTGTACCAGAGGAGAAAATCACCATCGCCTTTTCTAAAAATATCGAAGCAAATTGAACTTATCTGTATTGGAATGGCCCTTGAGCTGAGAAACCACCAATTCATTTCTTTAACATTTTTAACTGAATTTCCCTAATTTCAAATCTGTCTGTACAATTTATTTTACGCTTAACCTTTAGGAAACTATTAATCTTCCAAAGGTAAACATCTCGTCTCAATGACCCTCAATCATAGTAAGATTTCAGCATACCTTAGAAGCTTTCCAAAAGAATACCGAAGTTCTGAAACCCCCTGTCTATTTATATTTGTGATCGCAGCCAAAAAGTGCGCATTCAGTAAACGAAGGATAATTCCAATCTCAAAATAAGCCAGTCCTGATAAATCTTGATAAATCAATGTTCAAATAAGTGTATCGTTTAAAACCGATTCAATAAATCTGTCCCAACCGTCAGTTTTAGTCCATGGGCTAGATAAGGCTACCGTGCACCCCCCAGGACCCATCCCTATAATTTTTTTAAAAGTCTTTTATATGTCTATTTTGAGATTTTAAATGTTAACAAGCAAAATGTTGGGATGGAGCTGAGATTGAGGGGTATTTTTAACCTCGGGTAATTAAATTTTGCGTATTTCGGATTTTACACAAGTTTTGCCTTTCGTGTCTCTGGAAAGGGTATAAGATCCCTCAAAATGGCCAAAATGGGGTATCAACGGAAAGATCATGGTATTAGCTTTACAATGATACCATGGAATTGATTTTACTTGAAATTTCTAAGTTTTTCTGGTCTCAATAATCAAGAAATGAAAATTTATGGCTCTGCTTAATATATTTTAAATGACCACCCCCTCTTGTGTAGTTCAGCAGCTGATCGGAAATTTGAAAACTGCTGGCTGTTCTCAGTCATCATCGTCGCTTTCAATGTCATCACTGTCGTACAATGAAAACAAAACCCCTTCAAACTCATCATCTTGTTCCTCTTCCTCGGAATCTATCTGACTTGCATTAGAATCCCCCTGCAATACGTCTGCAAGACGTTGTGGAACGAACTCACCCTCAANCATGATTAGAAAAATAATGACATAATAGGAATTATCGAAATTGTTGAATTTATTGAAATTTCTAAGTTTTTCTGGTCTCAATAATCAAGAAATGAAAATTTATGGCTCTGCTAAATATATTTTAAATGACCCCCTCTCTTGTGTAGTTCAGCAGCTGATCGGAAATTTGAAAACTGCTGGCTGCTCTCAGTCATCATCGTCGCTTTCAATGTCATCACTGTCGTACAATGAAAACAAAACCCCTTCAAACTCATCATCTTGTTCCTCTTCCTCGTCATCGGAATCTATCTGACTTGCATTAGAATCCCCCT
>MJUU01020425.1:129238-141477 GCA_002080025.1 Modiolus philippinarum
TCCAGTCTGCTGGCTTTCGAACATTGGCCCCTTTTATGATGAGCTTTTCGCCGGTACCTCTTCTTTCTCGTTCCATAGATTTTACTGAGTTTTCTAGGTACATATCTGTACTAAATACAGTATCAGATGATCTCACTGAAATATCAAAGATTTTCTCGCAAATGGATTTGAAGGTCGACGGCAATTCCTTTAAGTAGTAGAAAACTGCATTTCCATCTTGCACAACTAGTGTTTTTGCATCGACAGGGACCTTTTCATCAATAACATCGCTTGTGAGAAAATGGAACCCCTTTGATTTGTCCGTTTTGTTAAGTAGGCCGTCCGGAGTTGCAATGCTGTAAGGAACGGGCGTTAGAGGGTATGCCATTAGTTCTTTTAAATCTATTCGCAGATCATCACATTGAGATCGAATCAGTAGTTGGAAAGCGATATTGCTTTGCTGCTTATATTCCAGTACTTTGTTGTTAGAAGTCTTTATCTTCGTTGTCTTACTCATTGACGCAAAAGTCTTCAAATTCTGTCGTTTGATTGGCTCGAAAAAGTTTTCGTTCTTCTCTAGTCTATCTTTTATAAATGCTCTCTTTTCGCGCTCACCGATTGCCTCAGATTTGAGAACATCAGACTCAACATCCTGACTGGCTGCTGCACCAGATGATATACAATATAACTTTGTTTTATCTTCTGTGTCAAAAGGATTAATAAACCCAAGGACTGTTTCGGCAGCAGTTACAACACGTTTTTTCCATGCGAAATTTCACTTGCTCTCAAATCACGATGTATATTACCTGCGTAAGTATCTGGCAACATATCAGCGAATTCCAGCGTGATCTTCACGAACTGTGCTCTTTCGTGAGCAGTGCGAACCCATCTTTGATATGAATCGTAATTGCTCAAAAGACCAGAGAAACCAGCACTTCCACCTCCGGCTCCGCCATGAGATTTCGAGTGCCTCATAAAAGTTTCCTCAATAGTTTTATCTACAGCACAACGATTACCAGGAATGAAGGATCTTGCTACACTAATAGCACCTCTTTTCAACAAATCAGTTGCACCTGGATGTGATTCATCAAGGTTGGCCAAAAATACAGAGAAAAACGTCAAATATCTTGCATAATTTTGTCCACCAAAACTAAAGAACAAATCAGCCATCATGAAAAGGCACCTAGAGTACAACAAAAAATCATTTGTTTTAACAGCTTTCAATAGCTGCATCACAATCCAAAAATGATCCAGATAAGACATCCAAAATTGGGCTGTCTTTCCCAATCCACCATTCCTAACATCTTCTCTGAAGCTAAGAAAATCTTGTAAATATCTATGACATGAGCTGTCCGATAATACGGCATCAAGGGATGAAGAACATGGTGAATCAACGAAATCCTTTAAGAGAGTCAGGCCATCTCCCGACATACTGTCAAAAGGCCTGCTTTCGCCTCTGGTCACAACACAGAATTCTTCGAAGAGTAATTTTTCTAACGCTTCCATCAACGACTTGTGACAGATAATGGCTCTATTATAATGTTTTCCTGTCATAACCCCTGATATTGATCCAGAACCAACAAGACCCGATTCCAGCAGAACATCTGAAAATCCACTTCCTGCCATTTTCTTGCCCAGCATTTTTAGATAAGCACAGATGACATGAAACGTGCCGATCATTACAATGTGATTTCTGTATTTCTCTGTTTCGTTCCAAAAAAGAGGATATGCTTTCATACATACCCCCAGATCAAATATGGTAATGCAGTATATTTGACCAACTACTCGGGCACCTTCCTCTGAATACCGAAGGCATTCCTGGACAGTTTTGTAATCTGTAATTGGCTGGTTTATAGCAGGATGGTAGCGATCTATTGTTGTTAGACGGCGTGGTGTTTTGCCAAACAATGAAATATATCCAGCTCAGCCAGGTAATTCTTGGCCATGTGTACAAGATGGATAACGAGCAACTATCCAAACGAGTCCTTTTAACATCTCCTCGGAAAAGACAAGGGCACTTCCAGGAACATCAGACAAGGTAACTTTAAAATTTGGACTTTTTCTCTGGGTAACATAACACTCAGGCAGAACTATCTGACTTTCAAGTTGAAGAGAACGACGACCAGATTTTTCCAATGACTGAATCACTGGTAAGAAGCCACCAACATTTTCATCAGAATCACCACAAAAGTCTTGCATCATGATACCATGCGCAGTGTGAACGGATCCCATGCCTGTCAAATCATTGAGAAGTTGGTCAAAATTGTCGAAGTCCGAATGAAAAATGGACGGAACATCTGGATATCTGACTATTTCGGGCGACAACAAGCTAGAAGTGTCATTTACTACCTCCCCAATGGCTGTTTTTAATTCTAAAGCAAATGAATAAGTCTCGCAGTGGCCAAGTCTATTAAAAAGAGTAGTTAATTCGGCACTACGAAACCGATGTCGAATGGTCATACTCAGGAGAATGTGTTTTTTTAACTTCCACTGACCATGTGTCACTGCCCTACAGATGTCCTGGCTGATTGACTCGATAAGTCGGAGGGTTTTGCTGGATACTTTTGATGTGCCACCTGTAAAAAGGATGGCTAAAAATTTATTCAAGCTACTTGGAATATTAAGAATTGCCTCAGACAAATATTTTGAAGTAGGTGGCCACGGCATAATGCCATCATTTTGGAAGGCCTCACTTACGTCATTTCGAATTTGCATGGCACATTCCTTCACTTGGTCTGCAGTGCCAAGCTTAAAAGCATACTGAATGGCCAGTGCAAGGTCAGTATTAGCACTTGCTACAAGATCAGAGGAGAACCTGCCTTGTCTTTCCATTTTCACAAAAATGAGTGAATCTGGAAACTTCTTTAACAAAGAACTTTTAAGATTTTCACTTCTGTAATTTGGATTTGCATACGGCGTCATGGCGATTTGATCAATATACAGCTGGCGCATGTCGCTCAATTTTAACACTTTCTTGTTTTCTAATATTTCTTCCCAAACAAAGTCGGAAACAACAAGAAAGGCCTCCTTGTGGGCATTTTCAAGATCAGCTTGTCCCTGTCTCTGTTCTTCACTCGAACTTCGCCAATATTTGGGATCACGTATGTAGTTTTTCCGACAAGATCTATGATATTGTGCCTCACATGCAAATAGACCAAGTCCTCTTATCCTTGTTAGGAGGCCTTCGTCATGTCTTTCTTCGGCGATTTTTTGAATGTTTATGCCGCCTTCATATTCAAATTTGGAAGTTTTCTCTGTTGTCAAAACGCCCTTTACTTTGCATTTTTTATATCCTTCTTTCTGACAAAAAATGCAATCTGGTTTGAACAAAATCTTGTCACTATCCAAAGAACGTTTACGTTTTGATCTTTTAGCATCAGTATCTAAGTTTAGATAGCCGATTTAAATTCATGGTGAACCTTTGATAACAATCGCTATGGTACCCATGGACATTGGAGATTTCTGCAGGGCTTTGATTGCAAATATCTGTCATCCTAGATGCAGAACCTACTGGCTCCCTAAGCCGAGAATCACGGACAGTAAGCAATTTATTGAATGTCTTTTCATTCAGATAGACAAATTGATCACTGTTCGAGTTTTCATAGTGTACAACACACACTTGATCTAATTTGCGTTTCTTTTTCAAAGGGTTCATTATGTAAATTAAACAACTGCTTCTGCAGGGAAAAAATAAACAAACAGAACAATAATCTAATAAAATCTAATTAAAAATAACAAAGATCTAGGAATAAACAACTATTTAAAGCAATTTCGAAGTCGAGCAAGCAAAGAAAAAGTTTGCGGATTTTTTTTTTCAACACGCCGATGACGTATGATAAGTATAAATCCTCAACTTCATTTAATAAGAGTAAAAATATAAAAATATGGAAATCCTCGTCTTTATACACCAAGAATACCATTTTTTTTTTTGAAAAAGTGTTATATTATCAATCTTTGATTATAATAAAGAATTTGATCAAATTTAACGGGCATTATTAACAGAAAATGAAAACTTCTCCCAATTTACTAAATATTGCCAACTTTACTGAAAATAGCATTTCTTTTGAAAATCCAAGAAAAAGACAAAACAAAAGCACTAGAATGGTCTAGTCTAACACCAATAGTTTTAAAGTAACGGAAAATCATAATCAAAATGAATATTTTGCATTCTTGTACTTTTAATCTTAACAGAAAATAAAGATTTCAGTAATTTTAGCAAATTTTTTGTAGGGGGAGGGCAAGAATTTAAGTTCTGCTCAACACATATAAAAGTAAAATCAATTCCATGGTATCATTGTAAAGCTAATACCATGATCTTTCCGTTGATACCCCATTTTGGCCATTTTGAGGGATCTTATACCCTTTCCAGAGACACGAAAGGCAAAACTTGTGCAAAATCCGAAAATTACCCGAGGTTAAAAATACCCCTCAATCTCAGCTCCATCCCAACATTTTGCTTGTTAACATTTAAAATCTCAAAATAGATATATAAAAGACTTTAAAAAAATATGGGGATGGGTCCTGGGGGGTGCACGGTAGCCATATCTGGCCCATGGCCTATTTGTAACGTGTACATCTTTTGTCAGGTTCTGTGTGAAAGAAAACACAATATCATTAAATGTGGAAGGAAGCAGACAAAATATTGTTTACATTCATACACAATGTAGCATTGTGTCATCTTTTTACAAAAGAACTGTCAATTATTGATATAGAAGCGAACAATGAAACAGTCAAAACATCACTGCATTTGATTGGTCAAGAATATCATGTAGGGACACATTTATTGAATCGACCCTATTTCATTCCGACATATATTTTTAAATGTCACGAGCACCATTCCGTTTATCGAGAAAAATGCACGTGAAGGACTAGGTAATGACAGGCAAGTATTGCATTGGACGCGTTATGGATCAGGCAACGGTTCGTGAAGGACTTTCTATCGAGGAAAACATTGAAGGTCAATGATTATTTCACTATGTTCTATTTATGTGGATAAATTTCTAAAATTTAAATATGTCTGTCAAAATGGTTTAACAATACCTATCAATCCATGCTGAATTCATGGTTGGAAAATTTAGTTTTCTCAAAAACGTTAAAGGCAGACTCCCCGACATTTTCTACGCTAAGATATGGCTAGAAAAGGTGTTATTTCGTTTATTTTACTTACAAAATAGACTTAATGTTCAAGATATTGATTAACTTTGATATTGCCATAATCAATGAACTCATTTATGCTGAAAAAATAATTCTATATACAATATATACATGTATCTACATTGGAAACATAAAAACGTGAAGGATCTCGCAACGAACAACCGAGCTCGTGAGAGATGCTCGTGACGGACTTGATCTTTCAAATGACTTGTTTTTAAATTGATTGATATATATACGTTAGAGTTAACGTCCAGTGAGCAATATTTTAGCGAATCAGGAAGGTGACGGCCCTATAGTCCGAAGGTCCGATATTCAGGAAAGTCCGATAATCCGAAGGTCCGATAGTCCGAAGGTCCGATAGTCCGAAGGTCCGGTAGTCCGGAGGTCCGATAGTCCGAAATGTCACAAATCGTAAAAAAAATTGCTCAACCGGTGAAAAAAAGTATTGGAAATGTTGAAGAGACTTATAGAGATAAGTTGAAGTCTAATACTGATTTTGACGGAAATATATATGTAATGTAAAATTGATGAATACTGGTTGTTATTTGTTCAAGAGCCCCCCCCCCCCCCCCCTCCCGCCNAAAAAAAATGCAAAGCGACAACTCTGGCAAATATAATCAGATTCTAGCATAGTTTTTGCAGTCAAGTGGTATGCGATGTCTGTTCGTCCTTCTCTTGTAAATGCTCCAGAGTTTTCATTAAAATATCCATCTCTCTTAAAACCACTGGATCAGTATTACCGGTAGAACAAATTGGTCATAACAGTCCTCGGATTGTCCCTTTAATAAGCACAAAATTTTGACTTTTTCAAACTTGAAGTTTCTATTTTCAAACTCGAAATTTCATATATTTCATTCTCAAAATTTTGACTTTTTTGACAATCAATTTAAAAACAAGTCACAGCTTTATAAGTCGACTTTGTTGGAAAATGTGCTTAAGAAACAAAAAACAGGAAGACAGGTGCAATTCTAGGGGATACAAAAACCGCGGGAAAAAGATCGTGTAGTTGTTCTCACCCAGGCGGATGGGTGAGACGGAAAAATCTCACCAAGGCTTAGGCTACATAGAAAGTACTACAGGTAGGGTGAGAAAAGGAAATCTCACACCGCTAAAAATATGAATTGTTGTGTCTCAAAAGTGAGAAAAAACGGTAGAAAATTTGAGTTTGAAAAGCAGAAATTTCAAGTTTTTCGTGCGTATTTTTATCACACATTAACAGTACGCAGTGAATCAATGTTATCTAAGAATGAGGTGAAAAACTAAATGTTGTCCCTGGGTGCATGTAACGGGCGCATTAATACTTCATTGCCCCTCGCCCAATAAGCACACAAAACCGCGTTCCCAGTATTTTAGTAAACTCGCCTGCTATCTTTCTCTTGCCACCAGAATTTCGTGCTTTTCATGTGCCCTCTTACAGCATATGTTTGGAATGTCTTTTAGGCCTACTTTGTGTGACTACTCGAGTAGGAACTCGAGTTACTCGAGTTAGACACAAACTCGTCGGTTTCCTACCTTGGTACGAACCCATGGCTACCTACATCATGACCAGGGGTTCTCAAGTTCCAAAATAGTGACGATGAATCACGAAATGTCCTAAACTGAGTATTAAAGTTTAAAAAAAGTTTCTACTTCACATATTTCTTGTATAAACAATGTGAATGAACGGTATTTTGTAGCAAAAAGACTTTTCTCAAAGCTGTAAAGAAATGTTTTTAGATCACGGTATGCATATTATGTAGAGCAATATGTATGTTTTATGACAGGGTATGCAGAGAAAATGCACACAAGGCATAAACGCATACTTAAATCCTGATGGTCATTTCGGCAACTTTTGCCCCATCAACAGCACTAGGATCTATTATTTGGAATGGGTAATCACCGAAATGTGTGGAAAAGGGATATATAACTAATACAAAGAAAAAGTTGTATCAAATTATTGTTAGGGCAGAGCTACGATGAAGGGAGATTATCTCTATTTTATCAAGATACCCTTTTTTTAATACGGTATATTTCGCATTACTAAAAAAACAAGTCAGTTGACTCATGAAATACACGTACTAAGTTAAATAGTTATATCCATGTGTCATATATACAGTCATGTGCGCTTTTGCCACGAAAAAAAGCATTCTATTCTGTCAGTTATGCAACTTTGGTATTTTTTGTATTAGCAAATTTATAGGTAACTATGGTTTTAATTTTTTCAAGAGGGTTTGGATATAGGGGTGGTACTTCACTTACGTATTCCATTGGATATCTAACAATAAAGTAATTCCTGGGTATAAGCAAGGACGTATATTAAGACTATACGTCCTTGGTATATGTTTTCTGAAAAAAAAATATTTTAACACAAAACGGAGTATAATTAAAACTGTATTTTACTGCTAATTTGAATGTTCTGTGGTACAAATAAGGCGATCTATGGAATTCTTCGGTAAGAATCTTTATTTTATAAATATCGTCGCCATATTGGAATTAACTCTGAAGTAGGGTTTGTGGTTTGTGCGAAAGGCTACCCGAGTACTTACTCGATTATCTACCCGAGTAAGCACACAAACTAGGCCTTAGACAAAATGCTTCCATTTTTTTTCTGTCTTGGTCTACAAAGGGTTATTTTCGGACTACCGGACATTCGGACAATCGGACCTTCGGACAATCGGACCTTCGGACTATCGGACCTTCGGACTATCGAACCTTCGGACTATCGGCCCTTCGGGCAATCGGTGTGTAACACAGGAATTGCACTAGAAAAATACAAATGAAAGACAAATGATAGGAACTCGGGATAGCCAGACTTCATACAACGTTCGAGGCGTGGGTGGCCGAGGGGTTTAAGTAGTTCTACTACCTATACAACCACTGTAGTCTATCACCGCTGCAGTCTGAGTTCGCGCCCCACTTTGTACATTACAAAAAGGGGTGCACTCGACTTCCAACCATAAGTGATAAGGTATGTCAAGTTACCTTCGCAAGGTCGGTAGTTCTCTTCGGGCACACCTGCTTCCTCCACCACTAAAACTGACCGTCATGAGATAGCTGAAATACTGCTGAAAGTGACGTTAAACCCAATTCCAATCAATCAATCAATCATACAACGTTTCAGCACTAGCAAAATCTGAAGTTTTTGAGTCACTAATATTAAAGTCATAAAACAGTATGGTGTTAGGGTTATTGGCCTATCAACATTAACCCCTACATCGTTTGGCCAAAGATGATAATAATTCGTACTTTGAATTTTACTGTTGTTGGTTACAAACAAACTTGTTATATTAATACATTTTTATCAGTACTTATATAGCATATAGAGAACAGCATTTGTTATATCTTTTGAGTGCAATATTTCATCTGTGTTGTAAAATTGCTAATGAAATAGGACGTCTTCAACATGAGCAAGAAGTATGATCAGTCAAATGAAAGGGAAAGTGGTGAGTACATCAAAACAGCAACAACGTAATTTAAAAAAAAACAATAAGTCTCAAGTATGGCGACCTTTCATTATTTCTTTTATTAACTGCTACAAGGTAATACTACATTAAGATTAAAAGTTAATTATAATTCATTATTCTGAAAGCGAGATAAAATTTAATATAAATACCAAGACCTTTCATGTTTCGAAATTAATTAAATAAAAAGAGTAACATTTTTCAAGTAAATACGATTGAAGTGCCAAATAAGAATCAGTGACATTTTAATATGTAGGATATTCCAGTTTTTTTTTTTAATTTCACCACCTTCTGAACTCCAATTCACATAGGTATTCCGGAAAAGAAAAGCAAAATCTCGATACTTACGCAGAAAATACAGCTACCTCTATTGTCAGATCGCTGCCGAAGCAGATAATCCTCCCGACATTGAAATAAAATTGTACAGCTATCAGGAAAATCTAAGAGATAATTATCGCGGTAATGAATTAATGCAACTTTACAGTACTGTAAAATTTAATTAGGAATTAGTGTAAAATAAATTTCGAAATTATTGTATGTATTCATTATTGCAAATATTGCGATGTCGGCTTTGCTGCTAGTTTCAATATCGCGATTCAATAAACACCTAGAAAACTACTTTCCTTCGAAAAGTTGAACTGTCAGATCTTCATTCTGCAAATCTGACTGTGTTGCATTATTTGCAATAATGTCTGGATTAAGAGAATAATATACCTTGCAATGATTTACCCATTTTCGTTGCTAACAAAATGTAATTGTTAATGAAACTGTAAGTCCCCGAGGGTATTCAACAATCCAGTATTTCGGTAATGGCCCTAAACCCGATTTTTAAAGTAACAATGTCTAAATAAAGAACTTGTGGTTTAAAGTAAGGAGTATCTCTATCATGCTAACGTCTATCCCTTGCAGATTTTGATTTTCATTTTAGACGCTTTTGGTTTTTTTCTCTATCAGCTTTAGAACTTCTTTCGATTTTTGGTTTTATTATTTTTTTTATCATATATGCACTATAAATGTCCATATACAGAAGTATATTTACAGTACTTCGGTATTTTTTAATTATTGATAACCCCTGGGTCGTTGCCACTGTGGTTGGCTGTTATTCCCCGAGGGTATTCACCAACACTAGAAACCTTTACTTCAGTGCTGACATTTCTGGAAATTAACAGTATATTTTATTTGCACTTTTTGGTTAAACTGAGAAGTGCCAGCCTCGTGCAAAGCTCTGTTCTTAGCTGATTTTGTCCTTCAATTTCTATACTTCTGATTATTTTTACTATATGACTTATATACATCTTTTGATTTCTGGATTTCTAATGTTTTGATTTATCCGCCCTAAAGAAGCATAATTTGTCGAAAGGAAAAAAGTAAATTCACAATAACTTCGGCCGAGAACCTGAAGCGGTTTTCATGGACTCCTTCTACAGAGCTGCCATGCGTATTCCATGTAAGTGGATAGGGGAATGCCAGTTCTACGCGCGATACTCGGGACCCAATCCAGAAAGCCTGTCTGCAAACCATTGTAGCCACATTGTGTGGAGAAATGAATGCACAGTCTATATCGTTGTTCTTTATTTCTTCATCAAGAGAAAACTCAGATGGGTGTTATAGAAGGCCTGGCACCTGAATCTGGTTTCAAGGACTCTAGCTAGAGCTGCCGGGTGAGTTCCTAGGTGGTGAATAGCGTAATGTCCTGCCTATGCGGGGTAGTCAGGTTATGATATGGAAAGTAAAAAATGGATAACAGGAAACACGTACAATGGCTGAAAATTATAATTACATGCCACAATCTGCTATGGAACTACCCATGAAGAACACGAATAAGACAAAAGACATACGTAGACAACGATAGGAACAGCCAGACTTGGTACCGGCAATAGCAAAAGCCAGCGGTAGGGTTAAACCTCCCCTTTATCTGTCCCGTTTTCCTATTGTATAATAAACATACGAATAAAACCCAATACAGGTAGACTACTAACACAATGACCACAATCATGAAAAAAACGTAATTTTGAAAGATGGGTCAAGGGGTGCTCAACGCTAAACTGGCGGCTAGCTCAAGGAGCCTAGTCTGTTGGTAGAACACTGTCGCACTACGGAAGAAAAATCTAACTCAAAACTTCCCGGAGGGTTCGGTCAAGAATCACCATACATTTCAGAAGACATCGACAGTATCAGTGAGAGGCCAGTGTGTGTGCAAAGTGGAAAGCCTTACTGCAAACAATTGAAGTACAACAAAGTAGTTAACTATGGGGGAAAATCTGCGGTTTTCAAAAATCGTTTTTTGAAAACCTGCGGCTTTTCCCCATAGTTAACTACTACCTACGGGACTATAGAAAAAAACAAAAATGTAAGATTTGTAATTCACTACAGTTGAGACGGGTAAAACGGGCTAGATTTTTAATGAGGTCTTAGTTCACTCACATTTTTTACGTTGCTTGCGGTTTAAGCATCTCATAAGTAAAACAAAAATCTTGTAAGTTTTACTCTTTTTCCAACGTTCAAGATTTTCTTTTAACCTGTTTAATACACTGTTTATATACTCTATCATTTTTATTAGTTTATATAATTACTATATCGTTTCCAATTGTATCCAAAATTACATCTTCTTCGTTTAACACGAGGGCAAAATCTTGATAGGCAGCGACTGGGGGAATATTTAATCTGTAATTTAAAGTCAAAGATGTGTTTTCGGTGCTTATCGTCTCGTCTACGTAAGTCAAATCAAAATAGATTAATCCATACAAGGAGCCGAAGTTACTAAGGTTAAGCATGTTCCCGGTGTCATAGTCGTTGCTCGCATTAGGTTTAAAGGCACACGCGTCTCCGAAGATTCTGCTGAGTTGATTTGAACTATATCCTGTTTCCGGGTAAAAGATACCGGAACCGACTTCTAATCTTGCTGTCAGAAGGGTACAATTCGTGTTTGCTGCGTTTAATTTAAATGTATCAAGTAACAGAGGATTTTGTTTTTGATCATTATGTTTCCCGGTTCTTTGTAAAAACACTATCACGTGTTTCGGATGTTTTATCCCTGGTGTAATACGATACGTCCCTTCAACAGTTTGACCCGAAGTACTAGTGTTAATAGATTCTCTTTGGTATGTCCATCGTCTTGGTTTCATGTAATTTTGAAGTACGTTTGTTAAACCAACAGAATTTAGTTTTAGTCTGGGTAACCAAAGTTCAAAGTGTGTAATTACAACTCTTACATCATCATTAACACCATTGGCCTTGTATATTAAATAATCGTCGTTGTTTATTATTACCGTTATTCCCATCTGTGCTGGGGGCAAAAGATTTTGTTCTAACGAGGCAAAAAATGAGAATCTATTCAACGGTATTTTTGCTGTTACCTGTGCAAGTGCGTTAGTTAACGTTGTTCTCGCAGCAAATCCTGTATTATCAGCAGTGGTTGCAACATTATCAGGGTAAATGAAGCTGTTTTTGCCTACACTACTCACATATCCGTCTGAAAACGTAAGTAATGATTTGACGTGATTTGCTAGATAGATTGTTGCAGTCGTATACTATTTTACCATTTTGGTAGACTGTCATTTGACTAAGAAAATTGGTTACATCTGAAATAACAGATACTGTGTCATTATCTGGTGCTGTTCCGTCAGCTAGTTTATCTACTTTAAACTTAATTAAAAAATACCCATT